>JAXDRA010001160.1:0-21666 GCA_034190875.2 Urechis unicinctus
ATTTAAAGCAACAAAGGGCAAAATAATCCTGTACACCTTTGTTAATCAATACAATTCTCTCAAATTATCCCCATCTAGCCAAGTAGCCAAGCCATGTTTAGCTCCACGAAACTTTTGGCAACTCTCAACTTCCTCTTTATGTCTTTCTTTTGGATGGGAATGGGGAAAGGAATGATTTCCCTTTTTTAGTTGAAAACATTAATTCAGGAAGCTGAGAATCTTTGCTGAAAATGAAGGCATTAAGTCACTCTTTCCCAAAAAGACTCTCATGCGTCATCGAGTCAACAACAGAGCATGAGCGTGTTTCCCCCCAGGCCCCCACAGTAAATTTTCTTGCTTCCATGCCAAAAACGGGTGGTTGGGGACCCAGAGGGGTCATAGGATATTGGGGGTCTGCGTTTGGAACGATTCTGAACTATCAAATGAAACCCGGGGTTTTATGGCATGAAAAGCGAGCTGTGACGACGGTCGTATCAGGGGTACCCCGATTTTGTTGTCAAACAGCATGGCACTTGGGGGCTGATTCTTCTTTATCATGTGACGACTCTCAGCTTCCCGGACTTTTTACGATTTCTTGCTTTTTTTTTGTGAATCATGAAGCAAAAGAATCCCCTGGGGTCTTTGATACATTTGGTGATACTTTCGGCGACGCTTGAGGATGCTGTGTTGAGGATAACCCTGGTGCTGCTGAAGGTCCGTCGCTGTAGACCGACGTGATGGCTACTGAAGGTTCCTGTCTTGCATCACGGTGCCATCAAAGAATTGTCTTGGCGAGACTGCGATAAAGGTCGAAGGAAAAAAACTGGGGGGAGGCTCACATCAACCCTGCATTCCTCTTCAAAAGCTGACATTCGTCGGGGACTGCCTAATGACACTTTATAACAAGATTACAGTTGAGTTTTTAAAAAATTGCGACCACTTGCCAAACAGTGAAAACCCTTTAAATACTGTGGTGTTTTAAAGTATGGGTTTAACAACCGAGTGAGAGCAGCTCAAAAATCTGGCTATTTTATGCCTATTATGGCAGGTTTTAGTGACATGCATTTATTGACTGACCCGCCAAAGGGTGATTTTATGAAGTATGACTGACGTCACAGGCAAGTTGATAGCACGTCATGCATGCGACGTTACGTAACGCGTTAGTATTAAGCGCGTATTCCCGCGACTTGAAAGAAAAAGCGATATCAAAGCCCATGGGGCTAGAAAAACCGCAAAGTGCCCTCATAAGTCAGAGAATAAAGTGAATGTGAAGCGTGAGATGAAAAAGCTTCTACCCAAATGGAATAGCAGCATAAACTGAGACACCCATCAGTAAATTTAACCTTACGCGCAATTAAGACCCCCTCGACGCGACTAAACGAAAAAAGGCATCCCTTTTTCTAAAATTTTAGGGGTAATCTGTACCCACTGCAATGCACTCCCGTTAACCCTACCATACTTTGTTCTAAATACATTTAAAAAAGGTAACGAGGAAATTTTAAAACAAAACAAGTTTTCACTCATTAATTCTGTGCTAGAGAGCTGTTAGGGGATATTCAAATTTAAAGCACTGGCCAAATTGAACATTTTCGTATCATTAAGTCTTGAAGATTTTTAAACAAAGGACGAAAGTTGTTTTTTAATGATTATTTATTTGATACCATGAATAAAAAGAATATGCACAATTTTGCACAATGGCAAAAAATTCTTGTACCCCTTTAGTTAATCAATACGGTTCTCTACAAATTACTCCTCATAAACAGCCATTTTGGCCAAAGCCATGTTTTTCGGTCCACGAAACTTCTTGGAAAACCTTCAACTTCCTCTTGATGTCTTTTTTGAGCATTGGAAATGGTGGAAGTAACTCGAATTTCCTTTGCTTAGCTTGACGCATAAATTCCGAAGCATGAGAAAGAATCTTTGCTTGAATGAGGCCTTAGAGTCACATCCCAAAATGGACTCTCTCATTTGACGTCATCGTAGTCTAACCACAGAGTAACTGCGCAGTGTCTGCAGGGTCTCAGAGCTAAATTGTTGGTCTTTCCAGCCCAATACAGGTGGTATGGGGGACCCAGAGGAGCTCAGTGAGGATCGATGAGGTCTGCGAATAGGAACGATTCTGACTATCAAATGATACCGTGGTCTTGATGGAGCATGACAACGTCGAGTGTGACGACGGTCGGTTAATCAGGGGTACCCAGGTTTGGTGGTTGCAAACAGCATGGCAGCTGGGAGCTGATTACTCTTGATCATTTGTGACGAGCACGCTCTCAGCTTACTTGGGAATGCTTTCAGCATTTTGTGCTTGTTTTTCATGAATCATTGACAGCAAATAACAATACGCATGCAGTACACGTTTGACTTGAGCATTTGGTGATAAACTTTCGGGCGGAAACGCTTTGAGTTGCGTTCTGTGTTTGAGGATAGTACCCATTTCTTCTTATGAGATGTCCGTCATGCTGTAATACCGACTTGCCTGGCATACTGAACGTTTTCCTGTCTTGCATCACGGTGCCATCAATGTGAATTGTCTTGACTGAGAGCTGCTGATAACTGGTCGAGGAATAAAACTGGGAGGAGAGCTCAGCATCAACCCTGCATTCCTCTTCAAAAGACTGCTGACCATTCGTCGGTCTGACTGCCATAATGACAACTATGATAATCACAGAATATTTACAGTTGAGTTTTGAAATAATTGCGACCACTTTGGCGATCAGTGAACACGCTTGAAGATACTGTGATGTTAATGTGATGGTTGAGACAAGCTCGAGTGATGAGCAGCTCAATAATCTGGCTATTTTATGCCATATTGATGGCAGGTTTGAGTGACATGCGATTGATTGACTGACACGCGCCAAAAGGTGATTTTAGTGAGAGTATGACGTGAGCGTCACAGCGCAAGTATGATAGCACGTGCCATGCATGCGACGTTGAACGTAACCGCGTGAGTATTATAGCGCGTCATTCCTGCGACTTGAAAAGGACAGAGCGATATCATAAGCGCGTCATGGGTCCTAGAAGAACGCGCAGAGTGAGCATCATAGCACGTCATGAGAATGACGTGAATGTGACAGCGTGAGAATGTAAGTGCTTCGTACCTGTAATGTGAATGAGACAGCATTAGAACTGAGACCACCCATGCACGTAACTTGAACCTTACAGCGCAATGTAAAAGACACGCCCTCGACGCGACCAAAACTGAGAATGGCATCCCATTCTTTTCTAAATTCATCAGGGGTGATATCTGTACCCACTGCAATGCACTTGCCCGTTAACCCATACTACTTTACTTCTTGTTCTATATACATTTTACAGGTAGCGAGTGAATTTAAAAGCAAAACAGAGCTTTTCACTACATTAATTCATGTGCTTAGATGATGCTGTATATAGGCATATGTCAATTGAAAGCAACTTGCAAAAATTGAAGCATTTCTGTAGCAGTATAAGTCATTGAGATTTTAATCAAATGGACGAAAGTTGTGTTTTTTAATGATATATTTATTTGACTCCTACTCATGAATAAACGAGATATAGCACTAATTATGCACAAATGGGCAAAATAATCTCTTGTTCACTTCAGTTAATCAATATGGATTCTCTAGCTTGAAGCATAAAATTCAGAAGCATGAGAATCTTTGCTTGAAATGAAGGCATTAGAGTCACTGCATCCCAAAATGACTCTCTCATTGACGTCATCGTAGTCTAACACAGAGTCATGAGCGTGTCTGCAGGTCTCACTCACAGCTAATTGCTTGTCTTCCATGCCAATACAGGGGTGGTCTGGGGACCCAGAGGGAGGAGTCAGTGAGGATGATGATGTGTCTGCGAATAGGAACGATTCTGAACTATCAAATGATACCGTGGTATTGATGGAGCATGACAAAGTCGAGCTGTGACGACGGTCGGTATCAGGGGGGTACCCAGGTTTGTGTTGTCAAACAGCATGGCAACTTGGGAGCTGATTACTTTCTTGATCATGTGACGAGCTCTCAGCTTCCTGGGACTTCTTTCAGCGATTTCTTGCTTTTTTTTTCGTGAATCATGACAGCAAAATGAATCCGCATGGAGTACGTTTGACTTGAGCATTTGGTGATACTTGCGGCGACGCTTGAGTGGAGTGCTGTGTTGAGGATAGACCATGGTGCTGCTGAGAGGTCCGTCATGCTGTAGACCGACGTGACTGGCATGAAACTGAAGGTTCCTGTCTTGCATCACGGTGCCATCAATGGAATTGTCTTGACTGAGAGCTGCTGATAACTGGTCGAAGGAATAAAACTGGGAGGAGAGCTCAGCATCAACCCTGCATTCCTCTTCAAAGACTGCTGACATTCGTCGGCTGACTGCCATAATGACAACTATGATAATCACAGATTTACAGTTGAGTTTTGAAATAATTGCGACCACTTGGCGAATCAGTGAACACGCTTGAAGATACTGTGATGTTAATGTGATGGTTGAGACAAGCTCGAGTGATGAGCAGCTCAATAATCTGGCTATTTTATGCCATATTGATGGCAGGTTTGAGTGACATGCGATTGATTGACTGACACGCGCCAAAAGGGTGATTTTAGTGAGAGTATGACGTGAGCGTCACAGCGCAAGTATGATAGCACGTCATGCATGCGACGTTGACGTAACAGCGTGAGTATTATAGCGCGTAATTCCTGCGACTTGAAAATGACAGAGCGATATCATAAGCGCGTCATGGGTACTAGAAGAACCTACAGAGTGACCATCATAGTACGTCATGAGAATAACGTGAATGTGAGAGCGTGAGTATGTATGAAAGTGCTTCGTACCTACAATGTGAATGAGACAGCATTAGAACTGAGACACCCAATGCACGTGACTTGAACCTTACAGCGCAATGTAAGACACGCCCTCGACGCGACCAAAACTGAAAATGGCATCACATTGTTTCTAAATTCATCCAGGGTGATATCTTTACCCACTGCAATGCACTTGCCCTTAACCCATGACATACTCTAGTTCTATATACAATTTAACAGGTAGCGAGTGTATTTAAAGCAAAAACAGAGCTTTTCACTACATTAATTCATGTGCTTAGATGATGCTGTATATAGGCATATGTCAATTGAAAGCAACTGGCAAAATTGAAGCATTTTTGTATCATCATAAGTCATTGAAGATTTTAATCAAATGGACGAAAGTTGTTTTTTAATGATATATTTATTTGATACTCATGAATAAACGAGATATAGCACTAATTATGCACAAATGGGCAAAATAATCTCTTGTACACTTCAGTTAATCAATACGAATTCTCTACAAATTACTCCTCATAACATAGCCAATGTAGCCAAGCCATGTTGCTGAGCTCCACGAAACTTCTTGGCAAACTCTTCAACTTCCTCTTGATGTCTTTCTTTTGAGCATTGGAAATGGTGGAAGTAACTGATTTCCTTTGCTTAGCTTGAAGCATAAATTCAGAAGCATGAGAATCTTTGCTTGAAATGAAGGCATTAGAGTCACTGCATCCCAAAATGACTCTCTCATTGACGTCATCGTAGTCTAACACAGAGTCAATGAGCGTGTCTGCAGGTCTCACAGCTAATTGCTTGTCTTCCATGCCAATACAGGGTGGTCTGGGACCCAGAGGAGTCAGTGAGGATGATGATGTGTCTGCGATTAGGAACGATTCTGAACTATCAAATGATACCGTGGTATTGATGGAGCATGACAAAGTCGAGCTGTGACGACGGTCGGTATCAGGGGTACCCCGATTTGTGTTGTCAAACAGCATGGCAACTTGGGAGCTGATTACATTCTTGATCATGTGACGAGCTCTCAGCTTCCTGGGACTTCTTTCAGCGATTTCTTGCTTTGTTTTTCGTGAATCATGACAGCAAAATGAATCCGCATGGAGTACGTTTGACTTGAGCATTTGGTGATACTTGCGGCGACGCTTGAGTGGAGTGCTGTGTTTGAGGATAGACCATGGTGCTGCTGAGAGGTCCGTCATGCTGTAGACCGACGTGACTGGCATACTGAAGGTTCCTGTCTTGCATCACGGTGCCATCAATGGAATTGTCTTGGCTGAGAGCTGCTGATAACTGGTCGAAGGAATAGAACTGGGAGGAGAGCTCAGCATCAACCCTGCATTCCTCTTCAAAGACTGCTGACATTCGTCGGCTGACTGCCATAATGACAACTTGATAATCACAGATATACAGTTGAGTTTTGAAATAATTGCGACCACTTGCCGAATCAGTGAACACTCTTGAAAATACTGTGGTGTTAATGTGATGGTTGATACAAGCTCGAGTGATGAGCAGCTCAATAATCTGGCTATTTTATGCCATATTGATGGCAGGTTTGAGTGACATGCGATTGATTGACTGACACGCGCCAAAAGGGTGATTTTAGTGAGAGTATGACGTGAGCGTCACAGCGCAAGTATGATAGCACGTCATGCATGCGACGTTGACGTAACCGCGTGAGTATTATAGCGCGTCATTCCTGCGACTTGAAAATGACAGAGCGATATCATAAGCGCGTCATGGGTACTAGAAGAACCCGCAGAGTGACCATCATAGTATGTCATGAGAATAACGTGAATGTGAGAGCGTGAGTATGAAAGTGCTTCGTACCTACAATGTGAATGAGACAGCATTAGAACTGAGACACCCAATGCACGTAACTTGAACCTTACAGCGCAATGTAAGACACGCTCTCGACGCGACTAAAACTGAAAATGGCATCCCATTCTTTCTAAATTCATCAGGGGTGATATCTGTACCCACTGCAATGCACTTGCCCGTTAACCCATACTATACTCTTGTTCTATATACAATTTAACAGGTAACGAGTGAATTTAAAGCAAAACAGAGCTTTTCACTACATTAATTCATGTGCTTAGATGATGCTGTATATGGGCATATATCAATTGAAAGCAACTGGCAAAATTGAAGCATTTCTGTATCATCATAAGTCATTGAAGATTTTAATCAAATGGACGAAAGTTGTTTTTAATGATATATTTATTTGATACTCATGAATAAACGAGATATAGCACTAATTATGCACAAATGGGCAAAATAATCTCTTGTACACTTCAGTTAATCAATACGGATTCTCTACAAATTACTCCTCATAACACAGCCAATGTAGCCAAGCCATGTTGCTGAGCTCCACGAAACTTCTTGGCAAAACTCTTCAACTTCCTCTTGATGTCTTTCTTTTGAGCATTGGAAATGGTGGAAGTAACTGATTTCCTTTGCTTAGCTTGAAGCATAAATTCAGAAGCAGGAGAATCTTTGCTTGAAATGAAGGCATTAGAGTCACTGCATCCCAAAATGACTCTCTCATTGACGTCATCGTAGTCTAACACAGAGTCAATGAGCGTGTCTGCAGGTCTCACAGCTAATTGCTTGTCTTCCATGCCAATACAGGGTGGTCTGGGACCCAGAGGAGTCAGTGAGGATGATGATGTGTCTGCGAATAGGAACGATTCTGAACTATCAAATGATACCGTGGTATTGATGGAGCATGACAAAGTCGAGCTGTGACGACGGTCGGTATCAGGGGTACCCAGGTTTTGGGTTGTCAAACAGCATGGCAACTTGGGAGCTGATTACTTTCTTGATCATGTGACGAGCTCTCAGCTTCCTGGGACTTCTTTCAGCGATTTCTTGCTTTGTTTTTCGTGAATCATGACAGCAAAATGAATCCGCATGGAGTACGTTTGACTTGAGCATTTGGTGATACTTGCGGCGACGCTTGAGTGGAGTGCTGTGTTGAGGATAGACCCATGGTGCTGCTGAGAGGTCCGTCATGCTGTAGACCGACGTGACTGGCATACTGAAGGTTCCTGTCTTGCATCACGGTGCCATCAATGGAATTGTCTTGACTGAGAGCTGCTGATAACTGGTCGAAGGAATAAAACTGGGAGGAGAGCTCAGCATCAACCCTGCATTCCTCTTCAAAGACTGCTGACATTCGTCGGCTGACTGCCATAATGACAACTATGATAATCACAGATTTACAGTTGAGTTTTGAAATAATTGCGACCACTTGGCGAATCAGTGAACACGCTTGAAGATACTGTGATGTTAATGTGATGGTTGAGACAAGCTCGAGTGATGAGCAGCTCAATAATCTGGCTATTTTATGCCATATTGATGGCAGGTTTGAGTGACATGCGATTGATTGACTGACACGCGCCAAAAGGGTGATTTTAGTGAGAGTATGACGTGAGCGTCACAGCGCAAGTATGATAGCACGTCATGCATGCGACGTTGACGTAACCGCGTGAGTATTATAGCGCGTCATTCCTGCGACTTGAAAATGACAGAGCGATATCATAAGCGCGTCATGGGTACTAGAAGAACGCGCAGAGTGAGCATCATAGCACGTCATGAGAATGACGTGAATGTGACAGCGTGAGAATGTAAGTGCTTCGTACCTGTAATGTGAATGAGACAGCATTAGAACTGAGACACCCAATGCACGTAACTTGAACCTTACAGCGCAATGTAAGACACGCCCTCGACGCGACCAAAACTGAGAATGGCATCCCATTCTTTCTAAATTCATCAGGGGTGATATCTGTACCCACTGCAATGCACTTGCCCGTTAACCCATACTATACTCTTGTTCTATATACAATTTAACAGGTAGCGAGTGAATTTAAAGCAAAACAGAGCTTTTCACTACATTAATTCATGTGCTTAGATGATGCTGTATATAGGCATATGTCAATTGAAAGCAACTGGCAAAATTGAAGCATTTCTGTATCAGTATAAGTCATTGAAGATTTTAATCAAATGGACGAAAGTTGTTTTTTAATGATATATTTATTTGATACTCATGAATAAACGAGATATAGCACTAATTATGCACAAATGGGCAAAATAATCTCTTGTTCACTTCAGTTAATCAATATGGATTCTCTACAAATTACTCCTCATAACACAGCCAATGTAGCCAAGCCATGTTGATGAGCTCCACGAAACTTCTTGGCAAAACTCTTCAACTTCCTCTTGATGTCTTTCTTTTGAGCATTGGAAATGGTGGAAGTAACTGATTTCCTTTGCTTAGCTTGAAGCATAAATTCAGAAGCATGAGAATCTTTGCTTGAAATGAAGGCATTAGAGTCACTGCATCCCAAAATGACTCTCTCATTGACGTCATCGTAGTCTAACACAGAGTCAATGAGCGTGTCTGCAGGTCTCACAGCTAATTGCTTGTCTTCCATGCCAATACAGGGTGGTCTGGGACCCAGAGGAGTCAGTGAGGATGATGATGTGTCTGCGAATAGGAACGATTCTGAACTATCAAATGATACCGTGGTATTGATGGAGCATGACAAAGTCGAGCTGTGACGACGGTCGGTATCAGGGGTACCCAGGTTTGTGTTGTCAAACAGCATGGCAACTTGGGAGCTGATTACTTTCTTGATCATGTGACGAGCTCTCAGCTTCCTGGGACTTCTTTTAGCGATTTCTTGCTTTGTTTTTCGTGAATCATGACAGCAAAATGAATCCGCATGGAGTACGTTTGACTTGAGCATTTGGTGATACTTGCGGCGACGCTTGAGTGGAGTGCTGTGTTGAGGATAGACCATGGTGCTGCTGAGAGGTCCGTCATGCTGTAGACCGACGTGACTGGCATACTGAAGGTTCCTGTCTTGCATCACGGTGCCATCAATGGAATTGTCTTGACTGAGAGCTGCTGATAACTGGTCGAAGGAATAAAACTGGGAGGAGAGCTCAGCATCAACCCTGCATTCCTCTTCAAAGACTGCTGACATTCGTCGGCTGACTGCCATAATGACAACTATGATAATCACAGATTTACAGTTGAGTTTTGAAATAATTGCGACCACTTGGCGAATCAGTGAACACGCTTGAAGATACTGTGATGTTAATGTGATGGTTGAGACAAGCTCGAGTGATGAGCAGCTCAATAATCTGGCTATTTTATGCCATATTGATGGCAGGTTTGAGTGACATGCGATTGATTGACTGACACGCGCCAAAAGGGTGATTTTAGTGAGAGTATGACGTGAGCGTCACAGCGCAAGTATGATAGCACGTCATGCATGCGACGTTGACGTAACCGCGTGAGTATTATAGCGTGTCATTCCTGCGACTTGAAAATGACAGAGCGATATCATAAGCGCGTCATGGGTACTAGAAGAACCCGCAGAGTGAGCATCATAGCACGTCATGAGAATGACGTGAATGTGACAGCGTGAGAATGTAAGTGCTTCGTACCTATAATGTGAATGAGACAGCATTAGAACTGAGACACCCAATGCACGTAACTTGAACCTTACAGCGCAATGTAAGACACGCCCTCGACGCGACCAAAACTGAAAATGGCATCACATTGTTTCTAAACTCATCCAGGGTGATATCTTTACCCACTGCAATGCACTTGCCCTTAACCCATGACATACTCTAGTTCTATATACAATTTAACAGGTAGCGAGTGTATTTAAAGAAAAACAGAGCTTTTCACTACATTAATTCATGTGCTTAGATGATGCTGTATATAGGCATATGTCAATTGAAAGCAACTGGCAAAATTGAAGCATTTTTGTATCATCATAAGTCATTGAAGATTTTAATCAAATGGACGAAAGTTGTTTTTTAATGATATATTTATTTGATACTCATGAATAAACGAGATATAGCACTAATTATGCACAAATGGGCAAAATAATCTCTTGTACACTTCAGTTAATCAATACGAATTCTCTACAAATTACTCCTCATAACATAGCCAATGTAGCCAAGCCATGTTGCTGAGCTCCACGAAACTTCTTGGCAAAACTCTTCAACTTCCTCTTGATGTCTTTCTTTTGAGCATTGGAAATGGTGGAAGTAACTGATTTCCTTTGCTTAGCTTGAAGCATAAATTCAGAAGCATGAGAATCTTTGCTTGAAATGAAGGCATTAGAGTCACTGCATCCCAAAATGACTCTCTCATTGACGTCATCGTAGTCTAACACAGAGTCAATGAGCGTGTCTGCAGGTCTCACAGCTAATTGCTTGTCTTCCATGCCAATACAGGGTGGTCTGGGACCCAGAGGAGTCAGTGAGGATGATGATGTGTCTGCGAATAGGAACGATTCTGAACTATCAAATGATACCGTGGTATTGATGGAGCATGACAAAGTCGAGCTGTGACGACGGTCGGTATCAGGGGTACCCAGGTTTTGTGTTGTCAAACAGCATGGCAACTTGGGAGCTGATTACTTTCTTGATCATGTGACGAGCTCTCAGCTTCCTGGGACTTCTTTCAGCGATTTCTTGCTTTGTTTTTCGTGAATCATGACAGCAAAATGAATCCGCATGGAGTACGTTTGACTTGAGCATTTGGTGATA
This sequence comes from Urechis unicinctus, assembly GCA_034190875.2. Lineage (NCBI taxonomy): Eukaryota > Metazoa > Annelida > Polychaeta > Xenopneusta > Urechidae > Urechis > Urechis unicinctus. The sequence goes on from JAXDRA010001160.1 coordinate 11,334, forward strand.
CTTGCGGCGACGCTTGAGTGGAGTGCTGTGTTGAGGATAGACCATGGTGCTGCTGAGAGGTCCGTCATGCTGTAGACCGACGTGACTGGCATACTGAAGGTTCCTGTCTTGCATCACGGTGCCATCAATGGAATTGTCTTGGCTGAGAGCTGCTGATAACTGGTCGAAGGAATAGAACTGGGAGGAGAGCTCAGCATCAACCCTGCATTCCTCTCCAAAGACTGCTGACATTCGTCGGCTGACTGCCATAATGACAACTATGATAATCACAGATTTACAGTTGAGTTTTGAAATAATTGCGACCACTTGGCGAATCAGTGAACACGCTTGAAGATACTGTGGTGTTAATGTGATGGTTGATACATGCTCGAGTGATGAGCAGCTCAATAATCTGGCTGTTTTATATCATATTGATGGCAGGTTTGAGTGACACCCGATTGATTGACTGACACGCGCCAAAAGGGTGATTTTAGTGGAAGTATGACGTGAGCGTCACGGCGCAAGTGTGATAGCACGTCATGTATGCGACGTTGACGTAACCGCGTGAGTATTATTGCGCGTAATTCCTGCGACTTAAAAATGACAGAGCGATATCATAAGCGCGTCATGGGTACTAGAAGAACCTACAGAGTGACCATCATAGTATGTCATGAGAATAACGTGAATGTGAGAGCGTGAGTATGAAAGTGCTTCGTACCTACAATGTGAATGAGACAGCATTAGAACTGAGACACCCAATGCACGTAACTTGAACCTTACAGCGCAATGTAAGACACGCTCTCGACGCGACTAAAACTGAAAATGGCATCCCATTCTTTCTAAATTCATCAGGGGTGATATCTGTACCCACTGCAATGCACTTGCCCGTTAACCCATACCATACTCTTGTTCTATATACAATTTAACAGGTAACGAGTGAATTTAAAGCAAAACAGAGCTTTTCACTACATTAATTCATGTGCTTAGATGATGCTGTATATAGGCATATGTCAATTGAAAGCAACTGGCAAAATTGAAGCATTTCTGTATCATCATAAGTCATTGAAGATTTTAATCAAATGGACGAAAGTTGTTTTTTAATGATATATTTATTTGATACTCATGAATAAACGAGATATAGCACTAATTATGCACAAATGGGCAAAATAATCTCTTGTACACTTCAGTTAATCAATACGGATTCTCTACAAATTACTCCTCATAACACAGCCAATGTAGCCAAGCCATGTTGCTGAGCTCCACGAAACTTCTTGGCAAAACTCTTCAACTTCCTCTTGATGTCTTTCTTTTGAGCATTGGAAATGGTGGAAGTAACTGATTTCCTTTGCTTAGCTTGAAGCATAAATTCAGAAGCATGAGAATCTTTGCTTGAAATGAAGGCATTATTAGAGTCACTGCATCCCAAAATGACTCTCTCATTGACGTCATCGTAGTCTAACACAGAGTCAATGAGCGTGTCTGCAGGTCTCACAGCTAATTGCTTGTCTTCCATGCCAATACAGGGTGGTCTGGGACCCAGAGGAGTCAGTGAGGATGATGATGTTGTGTCTGCGAATAGGAACGTTTCTGAACTATCAAATGATACCGTGGTATTGATGGAGCATGACAAAGTCGAGCTGTGACGACGGTCGGTATCAGGGGTACCCAGGTTTGTGTTGTCAAACAGCATGGCAACTTGGGAGCTGATTACTTTCTTGATCATGTGACGAGCTCTCAGCTTCCTGGGACTTCTTTCAGCGATTTCTTGCTTTGTTTTTCGTGAATCATGACAGCAAAATGAATCCGCATGGAGTACGTTTGACTTGAGCATTTGGTGATACTTGCGGCGACGCTTGAGTGGAGTGCTGTGTTGAGGATAGACCATGGTGCTGCTGAGAGGTCCGTCATGCTGTAGACCGACGTGACTGGCATACTGAAGGTTCCTGTCTTGCATCACGGTGCCATCAATGGAATTGTCTTGACTGAGAGCTGCTGATAACTGGTCGAAGGAATAAAACTGGGAGGAGAGCTCAGCATCAACCCTGCATTCCTCTTCAAAGACTGCTGACATTCGTCGGCTGACTGCCATAATGACAACTATGATAATCACAGATTTACAGTTGAGTTTTGAAATAATTGCGACCACTTGGCGAATCAGTGAACACGCTTGAAGATACTGTGATGTTAATGTGATGGTTGAGACAAGCTCGAGTGATGAGCAGCTCAATAATCTGGCTATTTTATGCCATATTGATGGCAGGTTTGATTGACATGCGATTGATTGACTGACACGCGCCAAAAGGGTGATTTTAGTGAGAGTATGACGTGAGCGTCACAGCGCAAGTATGATAGCACGTCATGCATGCGACGTTGACGTAACCGCGTGAGTATTATAGCGCGTCATTCCTGCGACTTGAAAATGACAGAGCGATATCAATAAGCGCGTCATGGGTACTAGAAGAACGCGCAGAGTGAGCATCATAGCACGTCATGAGAATGACGTGAATGTGACAGCGTGAGAATGTAAGTGCTTCGTACCTATAATGTGAATGAGACAGCATTAGAACTGAGACACCCAATGCACGTAACTTGAACCTTACAGCGCAATGTAAGACACGCCCTCGACGCGACCAAAACTGAAAATGGCATCACATTGTTTTCTAAATTCATCCAGGGGTGATATCTTTACCCACTGCAATGCACTTGCCCTTAACCCATGACATACTCTAGTTCTATATACAATTTAACAGGTAGCGAGTGAATTTAAAGAAAAAACAGAGCTTTTCACTACATTAATTCATGTGCTTAGATGATGCTGTATATAGGCATATGTCAATTGAAAGCAACTGGCAAAATTGAAGCATTTTTGTATCATCATAAGTCATTGAAGATTTTAATCAAAGGGACGAAAGTTGTTTTTTAATGATATATTTATTTGATACTCATGAATAAACGAGATATAGCACTAATTATGCACAAATGGGCAAAATAATCTCTTGTACACTTCAGTTAATCAATACGAATTCTCTACAAATTACTCCTCATAACATAGCCAATGTAGCCAAGCCATGTTGCTGAGCTCCACGAAACTTCTTGGCAAAAACTCTTCAACTTCCTCTTGATGTCTTTCTTTTGAGCATTGGAAATGGTGGAAGTAACTGATTTCCTTTGCTTAGCTTGAAGCATAAATTCAGAAGCATGAGAATCTTTGCTTGAAATGAAGGCATTAGAGTCACTGCATCCCAAAATGACTCTCTCATTGACGTCATCGTAGTCTAACACAGAGTCAATGAGCGTGTCTGCAGGTCTCACAGCTAATTGCTTGTCTTCCATGCCAATACAGGGTGGTCTGGGACCCAGAGGAGTCAGTGAGGATGATGATGTGTCTGCGATTAGGAACGATTCTGAACTATCAAATGATACCGTGGTATTGATGGAGCATGACAAAGTCGAGCTGTGACGACGGTCGGTATCAGGGGTACCCCGATTTGTGTTGTCAAACAGCATGGCAACTTGGGAGCTGATTACATTCTTGATCATGTGACGAGCTCTCAGCTTCCTGGGACTTCTTTCAGCGATTTCTTGCTTTGTTTTTCGTGAATCATGACAGCAAAATGAATCCGCCTGGAGTACGTTTGACTTGAGCATTTGGTGATACTTGCGGCGACGCTTGAGTGGAGTGCTGTGTTGAGGATAGACCATGGTGCTGCTGAGAGGTCCGTCATGCTGTAGACCGACGTGACTGGCATACTGAAGGTTCCTGTCTTGCATCACGGTGCCATCAATGGAATTGTCTTGGCTGAGAGCTGCTGATAACTGGTCGAAGGAATAAAACTGGGAGGAGAGCTCAGCATCAACCCTGCATTCCTCTTCAAAGACTGCTGACATTCGTCGGCTGACTGCCATAATGACAACTTGATAATCACAGATATACAGTTGAGTTTTGAAATAATTGCGACCACTTGCCGAATCAGTGAACACTCTTGAAAATACTGTGGTGTTAATGTGATGGTTGATACAAGCTCGAGTGATGAGCAGCTCAATAATCTGGCTGTTTTATATCATATTGATGGCAGGTTTGAGTGACATGCGATTGATTGACTGACACGCGCCAAAAGGGTGATTTTAGTGAGAGTATGACGTGAGCGTCACAGCGCAAGTATGATAGCACGTCATGCATGCGACGTTGACGTAACCGCGTGAGTATTATAGCGCGTCATTCCTGCGACTTGAAAATGACAGAGCGATATCAAGAGCGCGTCATGGGTACTAGAAGAACCTACAGAGTGACCATCATAGTATGTCATGAGAATAACGTGAATGTGAGAGCGTGAGTATGAAAGTGCTTCGTACCTACAATGTGAATGAGACAGCATTAGAACTGAGACACCCAATGCACGTGACTTGAACCTTACAGCGCAATGTAAGACACGCCCTCGACGCGACCAAAACTGAGAATGGCATCCCATTCTTTCTAAATTCATCAGGGGTGATATCTGTACCCACTGCAATGCACTTGCCCGTTAACCCATACCATACTCTTGTTCTATATACAATTTAACAGGTAACGAGTGAATTTAAAGCAAAACAGAGCTTTTCACTACATTAATTCATGTGCTTAGATGATGCTGTATATAGGCATATGTCAATTGAAAGCAACTGGCAAAATTGAAGCATTTCTGTATCATCATAAGTCATTGAAGATTTTAATCAAATGGACGAAAGTTGTTTTTTAATGATATATTTATTTGATACTCATAAATAAACGAGATATAGCACTAATTATGCACAAATGGGCAAAATAATCTCTTGTTCACTTCAGTTAATCAATATGGATTCTCTACAAATTACTCCTCATAACACAGCCAATGTAGCCAAGCCATGTTGCTGAGCTCCACGAAACTTCTTGGCAAAACTCTTCAACTTCCTCTTGATGTCTTTCTTTTGAGCATTGGAAATGGTGGAAGTAACTGATTTCCTTTGCTTAGCTTGAAGCATAAATTCAGAAGCATGAGAATCTTTGCTTGAAATGAAGGCATTAGAGTCACTGCATCCCAAAATGACTCTCTCATTGACGTCATCGTAGTCTAACACAGAGTCAATGAGCGTGTCTGCAGGTCTCACAGCTAATTGCTTGTCTTCCATGCCAATACAGGGTGGTCTGGGACCCAGAGGAGTCAGTGAGGATGATGATGTGTGTCTGCGAATAGGAACGATTCTGAACTATCAAATGATACCGTGGTATTGATGGAGCATGACAAAGTCGAGCTGTGACGACGGTCGGTATCAGGGGTACCCAGGTTTGTGTTGTCAAACAGCATGGCAACTTGGGAGCTGATTACTTTCTTGATCATGTGACGAGCTCTCAGCTTCCTGGGACTTCTTTCAGCGATTTCTTGCTTTGTTTTTCGTGAATCATGACAGCAAAATGAATCCGCATGGAGTACGTTTGACTTGAGCATTTGGTGATACTTGCGGCGACGCTTGAGTGGAGTGCTGTGTTGAGGATAGACCATGGTGCTGCTGAGAGGTCCGTCATGCTGTAGACCGACGTGACTGGCATACTGAAGGTTCCTGTCTTGCATCACGGTGCCATCAATGGAATTGTCTTGACTGCTGAAGCTGCTGATAACTGGTCGAAGGAATAAAACTGGGAGGAGAGCTCAGCATCAACCCTGCATTCCTCTCCAAAGACTGCTGACATTCGTCGGCTGACTGCCATAATGACAACTATGATAATCACAGATTTACAGTTGAGTTTTGAAATAATTGCGACCACTTGGCGAATCAGTGAACACGCTTGAAGATACTGTGATGTTAATGTGATGGTTGATACAAGCTCGAGTGATGAGCAGCTCAATAATCTGGCTGTTTTATATCATATTGATGGCAGGTTTGAGTGACATGCGATTGATTGACTGACACGCGCCAAAATGGTGATTTTAGTGAGAGTATGACGTGAGCGTCACAGCGCAAGTATGATAGCACGTCATGCATGCGACGTTGACGTAACCGCGTGAGTATTATAGCGCGTAATTCCTGCGACTTGAAAATGACAGAGCGATATCAAGAGCGCGTCATGGGTACTAGAAGAACCTGCAGAGTGAGCATCATAGCACGTCATGAGAATGACGTGAATGTGACAGCGTGAGAATGTAAGTGCTTCGTACCTATAATGTGAATGAGACAGCATTAGAACTGAGACACCCAATTCATGTGACTTGAACCTTACAGCGAAATGTAAGACACGCCCTCGACGCGACTAAAACTGAAAATGGCATCACATTGTTTCTAAACTCATCCAGGGTGATATCTTTACCCATTGCAATGCACTTGCCCTTAACCCATGACCATACTCTAGTTCTATATACAATTTAACAGGTAGCGAGTGTATTTAAAGCAAAACAGAGCTTTTCACTACATTAATTCATGTGCTTAGATGATGCTGTATATAGGCATATGTCAATTGAAAGCAACTGGCAAAATTGAAGCATTTCTGTATCATCATAAGTCATTGAAGATTTTTAATCAAATGGACGAAAGTTGTTTTTTAATGATATATTTATTTGATACTCATGAATAAACGAGATATAGCACTAATTATGCACAAATGGGCAAAATAATCTCTTGTACACTTCAGTTAATCAATACGGATTCTCTACAAATTACTCCTCATAACACAGCCAATGTAGCCAAGCCATGTTGCTGAGCTCCACGAAACTTCTTGGCAAAACTCTTCAACTTCCTCTTGATGTCTTTCTTTTGAGCATTGGAAATGGTGGAAGTAACTGATTTCCTTTGCTTAGCTTGAAGCATAAATTCAGAAGCATGAGAATCTTTGCTTGAAATGAAGGCATTAGAGTCACTGCATCCCAAAATGACTCTCTCATTGACGTCATCGTAGTCTAACACAGAGTCAATGAGCGTGTCTGCAGGTCTCACAGCTAATTGCTTGTCTTCCATGCCAATACAGGGTGGTCTGGGACCCAGAGGAGTCAGTGAGGATGATGATGTGTCTGCGATTAGGAACGATTCTGAACTATCAAATGATACCGTGGTATTGATGGAGCATGACAAAGTCGAGCTGTGACGACGGTCGGTATCAGGGGTACCCCGATTTGTGTTGTCAAACAGCATGGCAACTTGGGAGCTGATTACATTCTTGATCATGTGACGAGCTCTCAGCTTCCTGGGACTTCTTTCAGCGATTTCTTGCTTTGTTTTTCGTGAATCATGACAGCAAAATGAATCCGCATGGAGTACGTTTGACTTGAGCATTTGGTGATACTTGCGGCGACGCTTGAGTGGAGTGCTGTGTTGAGGATAGACCATGGTGCTGCTGAAAGGTCCGTCATGCTGTAGACCGACGTGACTGGCATACTGAAGGTTCCTGTCTTGCATCACAGTGCCATCAATGGAATTGTCTTGGCTGAGAGCTGCTGATAACTGGTCGAAGGAATAAAACTGGGAGGAGAGCTCAGCATCAACCCTGCATTCCTCTCCAAAGACTGCTGACATTCGTCGGCTGACTGCCATAATGACAACTTGATAATCACAGATATACAGTTGAGTTTTGAAATAATTGCGACCACTTGCCGAATCAGTGAACACTCTTGAAGATACTGTGGTGTTAATGTGATGGTTGATACAAGCTCGAGTGATGAGCAGCTCAATAATCTGGCTGTTTTATATCATATTGATGGCAGGTTTGAGTGACATGCGATTGATTGACTGACACGCGCCAAAAGGGTGATTTTAGTGAGAGTATGACGTGAGCGTCACAGCGCAAGTATGATAGCACGTCATGCATGCGACGTTGACGTAACCGCGTGAGTATTGTAGCGCGTCATTCCTGCGACTTGAAAATGACAGAGCGATATCAAGAGCGCGTCATGGGTACTAGAAGAACCTGCAGAGTGAGCATCATAGCACGTCAAGAGAATGACGTGAATGTGACAGCGTGAGAATGTAAGTGCTTCGTACCTATAATGTGAATGAGACAGCATTAGAACTGAGACAACCCAATTCATGTGACTTGAACCTTACAGCGAAATGTAAGACACGCCCTCGACGCGACTAAACTGAAAATGGCATCCCATTCTTTCTAAATTCATCAGGGGGGATATCTTTACCCACTGCAATGCACTTGCCCGTTAACCCATACCATACTCTTGTTCTATATACAATTTAACAGGTAACGAGTGAATTTAAAGCAAAACAGAGCTTTTCACTACATTAATTCATGTGCTTAGATGATGCTGTATATAGGCATATGTCAATTGAAAGCAACTGGCAAATTGAAGCATTTCTGTATCATCATAAGTCATTGAAGATTTTAATCAAATGGACGAAAGTTGTTTTTTAATGATATATTTATTTGATACTCATGAATAAACGAGATATAGCACTAATTATGCACAAATGGGCAAAATAATCTCTTGTACACTTCAGTTAATCAATACGGATTCTCTACAAATTACTCCTCATAACACAGCCAATGTAGCCAAGCCATGTTGCTGAGCTCCACGAAACTTCTTGGCAAAACTCTTCAACTTCCTATTGATGTCTTTCTTTTGAGCATTGGAAATGGTGGAAGTAACTGATTCCTTTGCTTAGCTTGAAGCATAAATTCAGAAGCATGAGAATCTTTGCTTGAAATGAAGGCATTAGAGTCACTGCATCCCAAAATGACTCTCTCATTGACGTCATCGTAGTCTAACACAGAGTCAATGAGCGTGTCTGCAGGTCTCACAGCTAATTGCTTGTCTTCCATGCCAATACAGGGTGGTCTGGGACCCAGAGGAGTCAGTGAGGATGATGATGTGTCTGCGATTAGGAACGATTCTGAACTATCAAATGATACCGTGGTATTGATGGAGCATGACAAAGTCGAGCTGTGACGACGGTCGGTATCAGGGGTACCCCGATTTGTGTTGTCAAACAGCATGGCAACTTGGGAGCTGATTACATTCTTGATCATGTGACGAGCTCTCAGCTTCCTGGGACTTCTTTCAGCGATTTCTTGCTTTGTTTTTCGTGAATCATGACAGCAAAATGAATCCGCATGGAGTACGTTTGACTTGAGCATTTGGTGATACTTGCGGCGACGCTTGAGTGGAGTGCTGTGTTGAGGATAGACCATGGTGCTGCTGAGAGGTCCGTCATGCTGTAGACCGACGTGACTGGCATACTGAAGGTTCCTGTCTTGCATCACGGTGCCATCAATGGAATTGTCTTGGCTGAGAGCTGCTGATAACTGGTCGAAGGAATAAAACTGGGAGGAGAGCTCAGCATCAACCCTGCATTCCTCTCCAAAGACTGCTGACATTCGTCGGCTGACTGCCATAATGACAACTTGATAATCACAGATATACAGTTGAGTTTTGAAATAATTGCGACCACTTTGCCGAATCAGTGAACACTCTTGAAGATACTGTGGTGTTAATGTGATGGTTGATACAAGCTCGAGTGATGAGCAGCTCAATAATCTGGCTGTTTTTATATCATATTGATGGCAGGTTTGAGTGACATGCGATTGATTGACTGACACGCGCCAAAAGGGTGATTTTAGTGAGAGTATGACGTGAGCGTCACAGCGCAAGTATGATAGCACGTCATGCATGCGACGTTGACGTAACCGCGTGAGTATTGTAGCGCGTCATTCCTGCGACTTGAAAATGACAGAGCGATATCAAGAGCGCGTCATGGGTACTAGACGAACCTGCAGAGTGAGCATCATAGCACGTCAAGAGAATGACGTGAATGTGACAGCGTGAGAATGTAAGTGCTTCGTACCTATAATGTGAATGAGACAGCATTAGAACTGAGACACCCAATTCATGTGACTTGAACCTTACAGCGAAATGTAAGACACGCCCTCGACGCGACTAAAACTGAAAATGGCATCCCATTCTTTCTAAATTCATCAGGGGGGATATCTTTACCCATTGCAATGCACTTGCCCGTTAACCCATACCATACTCTTGTTCTATATACAATTTAACAGGTAACGAGTGAATTTAAAGAAAAACAGAGCTTTTCACTACATTAATTCATGTGCTTAGATGATGCTGTATATAGGCATATGTCAATTGAAAGCAACTGGCAAAATTGAAGCATTTCTGTATCATCATAAGTCATTGAAGATTTTAATCAATGGACGAAAGTTTGTTTTCTAATGATATATTTTATTTGATACTCATGAATAAACGAGATATAGCACTAATTAATCATTACGGATTCTCTACAAATAATTCTCCTCATACACAGCCAATGTAGCCAAACCATGTTGCTGAGCTCCACGAACTCTCTTGGCAAAACTCTTCAACTTCCTATTGATGTCTTTCTTTGAGCA
>JAXDRA010001164.1:0-26475 GCA_034190875.2 Urechis unicinctus
AAACGACCGCACCATTGCAACGGTTTGTACATTAAACAGACAACTCCCATGTCAAAGTCATCATTCGTTATTAGTAAGAGAAAATACATTAATGAAGCAAATAATAGTGAATTGATTTTTCTTAATTGATGTTTATCAAAGAAGCGCTATATATTTTAATATTCATTTGCTGACGTTGTTCACCCAAGTGCTACAATTTAGCTTACATCAAAACACAGTTATTCGAGAGTGGGGATCGTTAACGCAATTATTTATTTAGACAATGGTGAAACTACCTTCCGTATTCGTCCTAACAAACAATTGGTTCAAATAACAACAATACAGTACAATAGTTTGACATTCTTTTGATCCACATCTCCATGCATGTAAAATGCTGGATGCGCACTGTTAACTATACAAATAAATTGATAGAATCATATCTATATCAAAATCAGTCTCAAAATGAAGGGAGATTAGTGTAACACAAAAAGATTTGCATACGAATTTCGTGGCGGTTCTGTTTTCTATTTATATCTGGCATCAGCTACAAGGTGCCACACGCAGACGGCAAGGTCATCCTGTCGGTTACGTTTGGTTTATACCCGCTCCCGTTTAATTACATCGATGTTGTAGTATTTGTGTGTGAATATGTAGTATATGCAAGTGAATGATTAATAATAGAAATATATATAGAGCATGGTCATAATCACTATTATATGGTTGATCAAAGATAATATATTTGCATCTTACATCTATATGTACATTTTAATCGTACTTGACAGCAGTATGTCAGCGTTTCCCCCAATCAGAGTGGACAATGTCGATATGAGCAGGGATATGATACAAAACGTTCTCATCGTAGTCATTTACTTTGCGTAGTCATTCATCTTGACTGCACCATGTGTGTCTTTTATGAATGTTCCCTACCTATATTTGTGCCCCTAAAAATATCAACTATGCCTACAATGGTCCATCATGTCAATTCGGTACTATAAATTCAAATTATTCATACATTGACCGTGGATAACATTGTGACTGAATATTTTTTTTAGAATATGTCAGTGCTTAGACGACATCTAGATCAAGGATTGCAATATTTATAGTCATCAATAGTCAACGGTCCGTGTAGTCATCTGATGTAAAGATACCGCTAAAACAGAATAACGAATTGCTATCAAATACAATAAAGGTGACATTTTTTCCCCAATGCTAATGTAAACTACTGATTACAGAATTAGATACAACACGTATGCAAGTTATGTATTGCAGCTCTACCTGCATATTCAAGAATATGTTTACGAGCAAGGGTTCAAATATAGCTGATTTAAAGAAAAATGCATGATCAAACACCATATTGTTGATGAAGTCAATAGCTAGTCATATGCAAATGCATAGTAACGTATGTACGGCAATGCGAGCATATTTGTTGTACTGCGAGCCGAAACACTGCGTTCTCGCAACCATAGATCCAAAGAATCATTTCCCGTTCCATTGAGTATATACTTTCTCATATCCATCCTAATTTACATGGCACAAATGTGAGCACCACAAAACTGCCACAATACGATCAAAATAATAAACATAGAGTATAGGTTCCAACATGTTTAAATGCCATATCATTCTGTAATGACCCAGTTCCACCCACTATGTTACTTCGGATTCATCCTATTTGATATTTGTAAAGTTTGTGGCAAATATCTGCATTGGTGTGAATATTGTATATAATAGCGAGCAAAATAAATGTTGATTGATGGGTATGAATTATCAAATATTTGTGTTTCCATGCAATTATTCTTAGCTCTTCTACTTAAAACGTCAAGCTCTTTAACTGTCATTGCACGCAGTCTACTAGTACTACGAGTGGAGGGTTTGCAAGTATATAACGACATCTAGCCGGTCGCAAAACCCACAGCTTCTCCAGGATTGTGGATCTTATGATCCTTAACCATTTGTGCTGATTTTTTTTGAGTAATTTGCATGTCTGAATGTCACATACAGCGCAATTTTGCACCCAAAATTGTCGATGGATTGGTGTCATATAGATGCACATATGCATAAGTTGGATACTGATTTCGTACGTTCGACTGAAAATATACATATTCCTATTTAATGCGTTGTCCTTGATGCCTCCGTATGTATTCACACTTTACTGATTGGGCCCCCTGTAGTGTAGCTATCGAGTGATGCCTACGCCTTGGTCATCCCCTATGGAGCAATGCTACACATTGAGCGTGTCACATTTATAATCGGTCATCATACGATACGCAGAGCATGTTTGGAATCAAAACAGGTCAATCTCATATGTTATATCAATTGTAGTACCTAGACATTTTGCGCGTTCACGGTGAATAATAATATCAAACCTAATGCACATTTCCATTCAACTCAAGCAAAGCAAATCCTACACGCAGCATCGACGGCAATATCTCATTGTTTTCCTTAACACGAGTAATCATTGACAATATTTTCTCAATGTGGCTAAAGAGAGGTTTTGTTGAAGTCACTCATATAATTCAGTCGGCCATCTTGAATGCATCATGTGTGTCCCACGGGAATATCCTCTATCAAGTACGCCTTTTGTTTAGCTAATGTAATCTTAAGGCACCTCGTGGGTTTTACTAAACATGCCAATCTGGTGCAATAACTTCATATCGCACGTGCCTCACATTGTGCATGGATACAATTGAGAGAGGAAACGTTGGGCAATATCTCACCTAGTAAAGCTGCGGATGCAATGTGCGTAGTGATCAATACTCGATAATTCTTGTTGCCAGTTAGAGCTAAAACACGTTGATGACTTGATAACGAACTACAATCAAATGAAATCAAGTTTTGTTGAATTTGATTCCTAGTCTATTCTCTACAGATCTGTATTCGCTCTAACGCTTATACAAGTTAAATGCCAAAGTATTCATGCTGTTTTGGGGTGTTTCTGCAAATGTCAATAAGGTATGATTGCATTAGTCGTTGATCTGTTGTTTAACATGAAAAGCACATGATAGCAGGGCATATAAAAAGGTACCACTTTCTTATACTTATCGCACATTAAAAATTATGATTGTTATTTTGTTGCTTTTACTGCATATGTCAGTAAGGTATGATTGCAATAATCTCTGATCTGTTGATTAACATGAAAACTGGAAATATTAAAAGGCACCGCTTCGTTTTATTTACCGCATATTAAATATTGTGAATATATGTTATCTCATTTTGCGCCATAAGGTTCCAAAAGGGCTGCTTTGCTTACCCTTATTATATAAATACAGACATGTTTTGCAACTTTCAATGTTGCGATGACATTGCCAATATGTTCTGTCTGTCTGTCTGTCTGTCTGTCTGTCTGTCTGTCTGTCTCTCTCTCTTTATTTATATATATATATATATATATATATATAATATTCTCGCGTATACATATATATATATATACATATATATATATAAATATATGTATATATATATTATATATTTATATACACATATATATATAAATTTGAATACACATATATATATATATATATATATATTATATATATATATATATATTTATATATATATGTACACAGATATATATATAAGTACATATATATATGTATATATATATATGTATATATATATGTGTTTGTGTGTATATATATATATAAATATATTTATTTATATATATATAAATATATATATATATACAAATATCTCTCTATATGTATTTATATTTATATATATGTCTATATACATGTAAGTGTATGTGTATATCTATATATATATATATATCTATCTATATATCTCTCTCTCTCTCTATATATCTCTATATATCTATCTCTCTATATATATATATATATCTCTATATATATATAAGCGCCTGCCGAAAAATTTTGCTTGTATTTGATACGATAAATGAACTCTCTCGCGTAAACATATATATATATATATATATATATATATATCTACCTCTATATATATATATCTATATATATCTATATATATATATCTTATATATATAAATCTAAATCTATTTATCTATAAATAAAGAAATCTATTTATATATATATATTTGTTGTTTATATATCTGTACATCTATATCTCTCTCTATAAATATATCTATATACATGTCTATATCTATATCTCTATCTGTATATCTCTGTATTTATGAATATCTCTATAAATACATATCTCCCTCCCTCTATTTATTTATCTCTATGTAAATATCTCTATATCTTTTAAATGTATATATTTCTATGTCTTTATATTTATTTATCTATGTATATCTGTATATATAAATTTGATTGCATATAATAGATATATATATATATATATATCTATATATATATATAAGTATATATATAAGCCTGCAGAAACATTTGCATGTATTTGATACGATGAATGAATTTTCTCGCGTAAACATATATATATATATATATATATATATATATATATATATATCTATATATATATATATATATATATATATATATATATATATATATATATATTTCATTTCACGATGAAGTAATTTAAGATGCATTGTTTATAATAGAGAAGGTACTTTTCTTCGATCGGTATGTTCCTAGTGTTAACTATCAAAACTAAGGGCGCTTAGTAACGTTGCTCTGGGGCTCTAATTTGATATGTGAAGAGGTGTCAGCTTACAGTCGAACAGTCATATTAATTTTTCTCGCTATTGCGCGGCAAATCAGGATGCATTAGTTGTTATTAGACCAAATCCATTGGTTTGCCTTACCTTATTAGTTATTTAACGCGAGTATATTTGCGGTCATGCTAATGTTGATCATTTCATCAAATTGGTGCAACATATCAACATCTCGGATTCTCAGCGCGCATGTATTTATTCAAATTCATATACATTAGTGAGCAAGATTTAAGGTTGAATCCAACGATGGTTCAAAACCACATTCATATTAATTGGATAAGTAGTCGAAGATTTCTTACGTACCATAAATACAGTCCCGATCAGCACGTCGATATTTCGTCGAGGTGGCATCATGTGTTGAACCACCCACCAGGATATGACAATATTCTGTTTTTGCTCTGTTTCGTAACCGTGTGCAATAGCTAACGTGGTGCAAGTCACGTGGGATGTGTCAAGGCTATTCACGATATATTCAGGGGTTTATACAGTCTATGACATGAGTAATACACATTATAATCTAACATGTTTTATCGTTGACTATATTGTCTTCATTATGCAGACACGTTCCCAGTAGATAATCATAAAATATTTTATATATTTTGCCATCACACTTACCTGGTGTCCATACGGGGTACAGTGCAGACATCAAAGTTCCGGGGCATCTCCTCAACCAGATGAATGGCACCATATAACACAATCAGTAGGCAAATATGACGCGATGTAAATAAAAATAAAAGAAGGTTTTGTGGTAGTCATTGATAATCATGCCTCCCCTAAGGAAACCTTAATGTAATCTGACATCCTGGCTACATCATTTTTGTCCATCTTGATCCCTGGGAATGCTGCTTATCTATATTGTGGTTGAATGTATCAACAGCCTTGCATACGGTTACTTTCATTGTAGCCAAATGACCATAAAAGGCTGCCAGTAAAATGCAGGCAATTCGATTTACACATAATCAAATGCATATGATTTGGTTAAGCAGGTCAAAGCTTGCATTTAATTTCAGTGATATGGAGCGAGCCGGTAATATGCTAGTGAAATGGCGTTGAAATGGACACAGAAACAGAGCTTAGATTTTGATGACACTATAGCTATTCGCCAAGTATATGACCAAGCGCATGATTCCAATTTCTAAATTAACAGTATGGCATGATTGCATGATTTCGGGATTCAAAAACCACCAAAATATATTTTAAAGTTAAACTTCCCACATAATTACCTTAAGGCGCATTCTACTCTATAAGTTATTTAATCTCGTACCACAGTGAACAAACTTATCCTACGAAGGATAACTAATCATTAAAAATCATATGTGTGAGATATTTTGAATGTTGCGCAAGCTTTGTGTTTCATAGTATTATGTTTTATTACTATCATATTATTGAATTTATATTAAATGTTTCAAAACCTGTTTGTAAACATTGATTTGCGAATAAATACTATATATCGGCATTGTTGAAGTCACGAATCTTAATACAGATACATATGTTACAATAGCATAGTATTTCACATACAAAAGCTCAAGACTGATTATCTAATTTTCCGAATCCTTACATCGCCTCTTTATTTGCACTTGTTGACACCTTCTAAAACAGACTAGTTCCCTCCTAGCCCCGTCAAGCATCTCGTGCGCACATGCTTGAATTTAAGACTTTCGACGGCTTACACCATAGTTGTCATGCAACAAGACAAACTTATGGTTTTGGACATTATACTGGCAGCTCCAAAACATCGACATTATACTGGCAGGTCAAAATATAGTCATCGATATTTCCTACTATCTTAATAAACCGCGGTCAAATTGACTATCAATGCATCCTGCTTATCATCGGCGTGCAGAAATCTATTGAAAAGAATTCCCATACATCCATCAAAACGGATACATAAATGTACTCTATTCTGTCGGATTAGTTTGAAACCACTTCAAATGTTGGCATTTGGTTATTTTTGCATGATTCCCGATTTTTACCTTACCAATTTGCACTTGACCGTTTGTTGGTCTAGCAGAACCCCTATTTATGGCACCATTGCGAAGTGGACATTCTACTCCGGCAATGGTTAATTCCCGTAGAATAGTGACCCCTAATTACACTAATTGATCCCACACTTGATTGCTATCAAATGTAAAACCTATTAATGCCATGCCATAAATGATACTCATGCGTTGTGTTTCATTGTAGAATTTTGGATTGCTAATAGTGTCAGCGGGTGTAGACATCTGCACAAAGCCATTCGCAGCCAAAGGGAATGCAAAACGCGCAGCTGCCTCAGGCTATTCAGTTTATATCTAATGGTTTGGTGCTGTTTTTTTGTGCGTCATGCGTGTATCGGAATTCACGGAGCTGAAACCAAGTGAATCTGCTGCATCGTATGTCACATGACCTCGTGTCAGGTAGACTACACTACCTCGACGATGCCAAATCATAGAAATAACAACACCTAGTTATGGCCAATTAAACAACTTCATAGTCCATTCGAAATGAGAAGACGTCACTTAATCAAACAAATGATTCATATTTGAGTTAAAGGGTATCAATTGAAGTAGTGCCATTACAGTTGTCACTACTATGCATTACGATTTAGCATTACAAACTGCCGTGCAGCCACATAGTCAAGCATACGATTTAATTGAAGAATAATATATAGGGTATGTTTGTTATCATAAACTTGTCAATCTTGTATATCTTACTAGTAATAATAACCAGTCTTTCACGATAAATAATCACGAAAAGCCTCATTCACATTTCCATCTCACTCAGCCGATGTCCGCCCTGTGTCGACCGCTATTGAATGATGATTCTCCGCCGGAGAGATCAATGCCAGTACATATAGCAATCAGTAGACATTTGAGGGATGAGGATAGACAAAAAAATGATCCATTACCCACACTGTTTCTGGCTTATATTGAAACCGGAAACGTTGGGCAATATCTCACCTAGTAAAGCTGCGGATGCAATGTCCGTAGTGATCAATACTCGATAATTCATGTTGCCAGTTAGAGCTAAAACACGTTGATGACTTGATAACGAACTACAATCAAATGAAATCAAGTTTTGTTGAATTTGATTCCTAGTCTATTCTCTACAGATCTGTATTCGCTCTAACGCTTATACAAATTAAATGCCAACGTATTCATGCTGCTGTTGTGTGTTTATGTATATGTCAATAAGGTATGATTGCATTAGTCTTTGATCTGCTGATTAACATGAAAACACATGATAACAGGGCATATAAAAAGGTACCACTTTCTTATACTTATCGCACATTAAATATTATGAATATAGGTTATTTTGTTAAATGCATAAGTATTCATGTTGCTTTTACTTTTTCTGCATATGTCAATAAGGTATGATTGCAATAATCTCTGATCTGTTGATTAACATGAAAACTGGAAATATTAAAAGGCACCGCTTAGTTTTATTTACCGCATATTAAATATTGTGAATATATGTTATTTCTTTTTGCACCACAAGGTTCCAAAAGGGCTGCTTTGCTTACCCTTATTATATAAATACAGACATGTTTTGCAACTTTCAATGTTGCGATGACATTGCCAATATGTTCCGTCTGTCTGTCTGTCTGTCTGTCTGTCTGTCTGTCTGTCTGTCTGTCTGTCTGTCTGTC
Source organism: Urechis unicinctus (assembly GCA_034190875.2). Lineage (NCBI taxonomy): Eukaryota > Metazoa > Annelida > Polychaeta > Xenopneusta > Urechidae > Urechis > Urechis unicinctus. The sequence goes on from JAXDRA010001164.1 coordinate 8,250, forward strand.
TGTCTCTCTCTCTTTCTTTATATATAGATATATATATAATATTTTCGCGTATACATATATATATATATATATTTTATATTTATATACATATGTACATATATAATTTTGAATACATATATATATATATATATATATATATTCATATATATATAAATATATATATTTATATATAAATAAATAAATATGTTTATATATATATATATTTATATATATATATATATGTACACATATGTATATAAATATATATATATATATAAATATATATATATATCTTTATATATCTATATATAAATATATATATATCTGTATTTATATTTCTCTCTCTATGTCTCTCTCTCTGTAAATGTCTATATATATATATACCTATATGTATTTCTATTTTATATATCTATGTCTATATATCTCTGTCCCTGTCTATATATATATATAGTTATATAGATATATATATAAGCGCCTGCAGAAACATTTGCATGTATTTGATACGATGAATGAATTCTCTCGCGTAAACATATATATATATATATATATATATATATATATATATATATATATATATATATATATATATATATATATATCTATATATATATATATATATATATATATATATATATATATATATATATATATTTATAATAGAGAAGGTACTTTTCTTCGATCGGTATGTTCCTAGTGTTAACTATCAAAACTAAGGGCGGTTAATACCGTTGCTCTGACGCTCTAATTGGATATGTGAAGAGGTGTCAGCTTACAGTCGAACAGTCATATTAATTTTTTCTCGCCATTGCGCGACAAATCAGGATGCATTAGTTGTTATTAGACCAAATCCATTGTTTGCCTTACCTTATTAGTTAATTGACGCAAGTATATTTGCGGTCATGCTAATGGTTGATCATTTCATCAAATTGGTGCAACATATCAACATCTCGGTATTCCCAGCTCGCATGTATTTATTCAAATTCATATACATTAGTGAGCAGGATCTAAGGTTGAATCCAACGATGGTTTTAAAAACCACATTCATATTAATTGGATAAAGAGTCGAAGATTTCTTACGTACCATAAATACAGTCCCTATCAGCACGGCGATATTTCGATAAATCGAGGTGGCATCATGTGTTAAACCACCCACCAGGTTATGACAATATTCTGTGTTTGCTCTGTTTCGTAACCGTGTGCAATAGCTAACGTGGTGCAAGTCACGTGGGATGTGTCAAGGTTATTCACGATATATTCAGGGGTTTATACAGTCTATGACATGAGTAATACACATTATAATCTAACATGTTTTATCGTTGACTATATTGTCTTCATTATGCAGACACGTTCCCAGTAGATAATCATAAAATATTTTATATATTTTGCCATCACACTTACCTGGTGTCCATACGGGGTACAGTGCAGACATCAAAGTTCCGGGGCATCTCCTCAACCAGATGAATGGCACCATATAACACAATCAGTAGGCAAATATGACGCGATGTAAATAAAAATAAAAGAAGGTTTTGTGGTAGTCATTGATAATCATGCCTCCCCTAAGGAAACCTTAATGTAATCGGACATCCTGGCTGCATCATTTTTGTCCATCTTGATCCCTGTGAATGCTGCTTATCTATATTGTGGTTGAATGTATCAACAGCCTTGCATACGGTTACTTTCATTGTAGCCAAATGACCATAAAAGGCTGCCAGTAAAATGCAGGCAATTCGATTTACACATAACCAAATGTATATGATTTGGTTAAGCAGGTCAAAGCTTGCATTTAATTTCAGTGATATGGAACGAGCCGGTAATATGCTAGTGAAATGGCGTTGAAATGGACACAGAAACAGAGCTTAGATTTTAATGAAACCATAGCTATTCGCCAAGTATATGACCAAGCGCATGATTCCAATTTCTAAATTAACAGTATGGCATGATTGCATGATTTCGGGATTCGAAAACCACCAAAATATATTTTAAAGTTAAACTTCCCACATAATTACCTTAAGGCGCATTCTACTCTATAAGTTATTTAATCTTGTACCACAGTGAACATTAATTTTTACAAACTGATCCTACAAAGGATAACTAATCATTAAAAATCATATGTGTGAGATATTTTGAATGTTGAGCAAGCTTTGTGTTTCATAGTATTATGTTTTATTACTATCATATTATTGAATTTATATTAAATGTTTCAAAACCTGTTTGTAAACATTGATTTGCGAATAAATACTATATATCGGCATTGTTGAAGTCACGAATCTTAATACAGATACATATGTTACAATTGCATAGTATATCACATACAAAAGCTCAAGACTGATTATCTAATTTTCCGAATCCTTACATCACCTCTTTATTTGCACTTGTTGACACCTTCTAAAACAGACTAGTTCCCTCCTAGCCCCGTCAAGCATCTCGTGCGCACATGCTTGAATTTAAAACTTTCGATGCCTTACACCATAGTTGTCATGCAACAAGACAAACTTATGGTTTTGGACATTATACTGGCAGCTCCAAACATCGACATTATACTGGCAGGTCAAAATATAGTCATCGATATTTCCTACTATCTTAATAAACCGCGTCCAAATTGACTATCAATGCATACTGCTTATCATCGGCGTGCAGAAATATATTGAATAGAATTCCCATACATCCATCAAAACGGATACATAAATGTACTGGATTCTGTCGGATTAGTTTGAAACCACTTCAAATGTTGGCATTTGGTTATTTTTGCATGATTCCCCGTTTTTTTTACCTTACCAATTTGTACTTGACCGTTTTTGTTGGTCTAGCAGAACACCTATTTATGGCACCATTGCGAAGTGGACATTCTACTCCGGCAATGGTTAATTCCCGTAGCATAGTGACCCTCTAATTACACTAATTGATCCCACACTTGATTGCTATCAAATGTAAAACCTATTAATGCCATGCCATAAATGATACTCATGCGTTGTGTTTCATTGTAGAATTTTGGATTGCTAATAGTGTCAGCGGGTGTAGACATCTGCACAAAGCCATTCGCAGCCAAAGGGAATGCAAAACGCGCAGCTTGCCTCAGGCTATTCAGTTTATATCTAATGGTTTGGTGCTGTTTTTTTTTGTGCGTCATACGTGTATCGGAATTCACGGAGCTGAAACCAAGTGAATCTGCTGCATCGTATGTCACATGACCTCGTGTCAGGTAGACTACACTACCTCGACGATGCCAAATCATAGAAATAACAACACCTAGTTATGGCCAATTAAAAACAACTTCATAGTCCATTCGAAATGAGAAGACGTCACTTAATCAAACAAATGATCCATATTTGAGTTAAAGGGTATCAATTGAAGTAGCGCCATTACAGTTGTCACTACTATGCTTTCCTCTTCCAATAGCATTACGATTTAACAAACTGCCGTGCAGCCACATAGTCAAGCATACGATTTAGTTGAAGAATAATATATAGGGTATGTTTGTTATCATAAACTTGTCAATCTTGTATATCTTACTAGTAATAATAACCAGTCTTTCACGATAAATAATCACGAAAAGCCTCATTCACATTTCCATCTCACTCAGCCGATGTCCGCCCTGTGTCGACCGCTATTGAATGATGATTCTCCGCCGGAGAGATCAATGCCAGTACATATAGCAATCAGTAGACATTTGAGGGATGAGGATAGACAAAAAAATGATCCATTACCCACACTGTTTTCTGGCTTATATTGAAACCGGAAACGTTGGGCAATATCTCACCTAGTAAAGCTGCGGATGCAATGTCCGTAGTGATCAATACTCGATAATTCATGTTGCCAGTTAGAGCTAAAACACGTTGATGACTTGATAACGAACTACAATCAAATGAAATCAAGTTTTGTTGAATTTGATTCCTAGTCTATTCTCTACAGATCTGTATTCGCTCTAACGCTTATACAAATTAAATGCCAACGTATTCATGCTGCTGTTTGTGTGTTTATGTATATGTCAATAAGGTATGATTGCATTAGTCTTTGATCTGCTGATTAACATGAAAACACATGATAACAGGGCATATAAAAGGTACCACTTTCTTATACTTATCGCACATTAAATATTATGAATATAGGTTATTTTGTTAAATGCATAAGTATTCATGTTGCTTTTACTTTTTCTGCATATGTCAATAAGGTATGATTGCAATAATCTCTGATCTGTTGATTAACATGAAAACTGGAAATATTAAAAGGCACCGCTTAGTTTTATTTACCGCATATTAAATATTGTGAATATATGTTATTTCTTTTTGCACCACAAGGTTCCAAAAGGGCTGCTTTGCTTACCCTTATTATATAAATACAGACATGTTTTGCAACTTTCAATGTTGCGATGACATTGCCAATATGTTCCGTCTGTCTGTCTGTCTGTCTGTCTGTCTGTCTGTCTGTCTGTCTGTCTGTCTGTCTGTCTGTCTCTCTCTCTTTCTTTATATATAGATATATATATAATATTTTCGCGTATACATATATATATATATATATTTTATATTTATATACATATGTACATATATAATTTTGAATACTTTATATATATATATATATATATATATATATATATCATATATATATAAATATATATATATTTATATATAAATAAATAAATATGTTTATATATATATATATTTTATCTATATATATATATGTACACATATGTATATAAATATATATATAGATAAATATCTATATATATATTTATATATATATAAATATATATATATATATGTATTTCTCTTTATATATATATGTATATATATATGTAAATGTATATATATCTATATACATATATGTATTTATATTTATATATATATGTATATATATATATGTAAATGTATATATATATATAGTTATATAGATATATATATAAGCGCCTGCAGAAACATTTGCATGTATTTGATACGATGAATGAATTCTCTCGCGTAAACATATATCTATATATATATATATATATATATATATATATATATATATATTATATATATATATATATATATATATATATATATATATATATATATATATATATATATATATATTTATAATAGAGAAGGTACTTTTCTTCGATCGGTATGTTCCTAGTGTTAACTATCAAAACTAAGGGCGGTTAATACCGTTGCTCTGACGCTCTAATTGGATATGTGAAGAGGTGTCAGCTTACAGTCGAACAGTCATATTAATTTTTCTCGCCATTGCGCGACAAATCAGGATGCATTAGTTGTTATTAGACCAAATCCATTGGTTTGCCTTACCTTATTAGTTAATTGACGCAAGTATATTTGCGGTCATGCTAATGGTTGATCATTTCATCAAATTGGTGCAACATATCAACATCTCGGTATTCCCAGCTCGCATGTATTTATTCAAATTCATATACATTAGTGAGCAGGATCTAAGGTTGAATCCAACGATGGTTTAAAAACCACATTCATATTAATTGGATAAAGAGTCGAAGATTTCTTACGTACCATAAATACAGTCCCTATCAGCACGGCGATATTTAATCGAGGTGGCATCATGTGTTAAACCACCCACCAGGTTATGACAATATTCTGTGTTTGCTCTGTTTCGTAACCGTGTGCAATAGCTAACGTGGTGCAAGTCACGTGGGATGTGTCAAGGTTATTCACGATATATTCAGGGGTTTATACAGTCTATGACATGAGTAATACACATTATAATCTAACATGTTTTATCGTTGACTATATTGTCTTCATTATGCAGACACGTTCCCAGTAGATAATCATAAAATATTTTATATATTTTGCCATCACACTTACCTGGTGTCCATACGGGGTACAGTGCAGACATCAAAGTTCCGGGGCATCTCCTCAACCAGATGAATGGCACCATATAACACAATCAGTAGGCAAATATGACGCGATGTAAATAAAAATAAAAGAAGGTTTTGTGGTAGTCATTGATAATCATGCCTCCCCTAAGGAAACCTTAATGTAATCGGACATCCTGGCTGCATCATTTTTGTCCATCTTGATCCCTGTGAATGCTGCTTATCTATATTGTGGTTGAATGTATCAACAGCCTTGCATACGGTTACTTTCATTGTAGCCAAATGACCATAAAAGGCTGCCAGTAAAATGCAGGCAATTCGATTTACACATAACCAAATGTATATGATTTGGTTAAGCAGGTCAAAGCTTGCATTTAATTTCAGTGATATGGAACGAGCCGGTAATATGCTAGTGAAATGGCGTTGAAATGGACACAGAAACAGAGCTTAGATTTTAATGAAACCATAGCTATTCGCCAAGTATATGACCAAGCGCATGATTCCAATTTCTAAATTAACAGTATGGCATGATTGCATGATTTCGGGATTCGAAAACCACCAAAAATATATTTTAAAGTTAAACTTCCCACATAATTACCTTAAGGCGCATTCTACTCTATAAGTTATTTAATCTTGTACCACAGTGAACATTAATTTTTACAAACTGATCCTACAAAGGATAACTAATCATTAAAAATCATATGTGTGAGATATTTTGAATGTTGAGCAAGCTTTGTGTTTCATAGTATAATGTTTTATTACTATCATATTATTGAATTTATATTAAATGTTTCAAAACCTGTTTGTAAACATTGATTTGCGAATAAATACTATATATCGGCATTGTTGAAGTCACGAATCTTAATACAGATACATATGTTACAATTGCATAGTATATCACATACAAAAGCTCAAGACTGATTATCTAATTTTCCGAATCCTTACATCACCTCTTTATTTGCACTTGTTGACACCTTCTAAAACAGACTAGTTCCCTCCTAGCCCCGTCAAGCATCTCGTGCGCACATGCTTGAATTTAAAACTTTCGATGCCTTACACCATAGTTGTCATGCAACAAGACAAACTTATGGTTTTGGACATTATACTGGCAGCTCCAAACATCGACATTATACTGGCAGGTCAAAATATAGTCATCGATATTTCCTACTATCTTAATAAACCGCGTCCAAATTGACTATCAATGCATACTGCTTATCATCGGCGTGCAGAAATATATTGAATAGAATTCCCATACATCCATCAAAACGGATACATAAATGTACTGGATTCTGTCGGATTAGTTTGAAACCACACTCAAATGTTGGCATTTGGTTATTTTTGCATGATTCCCGTTTTTTACCTTACCAATTTGTACTTGACCGTTTGTTGGTCTAGCAGAACACCTATTTATGGCACCATTGCGAAGTGGACATTCTACTCCGGCAATGGTTAATTCCCGTAGCATAGTGACCCTCTAATTACACTAATTGATCCCACACTTGATTGCTATCAAATGTAAAACCTATTAATGCCATGCCATAAATGATACTCATGCGTTGTGTTTCATTGTAGAATTTTGGATTGCTAATAGTGTCAGCGGGTGTAGACATCTGCACAAAGCCATTCGCAGCCAAAGGGAATGCAAAACGCGCAGCTTCCTCAGGCTATTCAGTTTATATCTAATGGTTTGGTGCTGTTTTTTTGTGCGTCATACGTGTATCGGAATTCACGGAGCTGAAACCAAGTGAATCTGCTGCATCGTATGTCACATGACCTCGTGTCAGGTAGACTACACTACCTCGACGATGCCAAATCATAGAAATAACAACACCTAGTTATGGCCAATTAAACAACTTCATAGTCCATTCGAAATGAGAAGACGTCACTTAATCAAACAAATGATCCATATTTGAGTTAAAGGGTATCAATTGAAGTAGCGCCATTACAGTTGTCACTACTATGCTTTCCTCTTCCAATAGCATTACGATTTAACAAACTGCCGTGCAGCCACATAGTCAAGCATACGATTTAGTTGAAGAATATATATAGGGTATGTTTGTTATCATAAACTTGTCAATCTTGTATATCTTACTAGTAATAATAACCAGTCTTTCACGATAAATAATCACGAAAAGCCTCATTCACATTTCCATCTCACTCAGCCGATGTCCGCCCTGTGTCGACCGCTATTGAATGATGATTCTCCGCCGGAGAGATCAATGCCAGTACATATAGCAATCAGTAGACATTTGAGGGATGAGGATAGACAAAAAAATGATCCATTACCCACACTGTTTCTGGCTTATATTGAAACCGGAAACGTTGGGCAATATCTCACCTAGTAAAGCTGCGGATGCAATGTCCGTAGTGATCAATACTCGATAATTCATGTTGCCAGTTAGAGCTAAAACACGTTGATGACTTGATAACGAACTACAATCAAATGAAATCAAGTTTTGTTGAATTTGATTCCTAGTCTATTCTCTACAGATCTGTATTCGCTCTAACGCTTATACAAATTAAATGCCAACGTATTCATGCTGCTGTTGTGTGTTTATGTATATGTCAATAAGGTATGATTGCATTAGTCTTTGATCTGCTGATTAACATGAAAACACATGATAACAGGGCATATAAAAAGGTACCACTTTCTTATACTTATCGCACATTAAATATTATGAATATAGGTTATTTTGTTAAATGCATAAGTATTCATGTTGCTTTTACTTTTTTTTCTGCATATGTCAATAAGGTATGATTGCAATAATCTCTGATCTGTTGATTAACATGAAAACTGGAAATATTAAAAGGCACCGCTTAGTTTTATTTACCGCATATTAAATATTGTGAATATATGTTATTTCTTTTTGCACCACAAGGTTCCAAAAGGGCTGCTTTGCTTACCCTTATTATATAAATACAGACATGTTTTGCAACTTTCAATGTTGCGATGACATTGCCAATATGTTCCGTCTGTCTGTCTGTCTGTCTGTCTGTCTGTCTGTCTGTCTGTCTGTCTGTCTGTCTGTCTGTCTGTCTCTCTCTCTTTCTTTATATATAGATATATATATAATATTTTCGCGTATACATATATATATATATATTTTTATATTTATATACATATGTACATATATAATTTTGAATACTTATATATATATATATATATATATATATATATTCATATATATATAAATATATATATATTTATATATAAATAAATAAATATGTTTATATATATATATCTTTATATATATATATATATGTACACATATGTATCTAGAAATATATATATCTCTAAATATATATATATCTATTTTATCTATCTAAATATATATCTCTATCTCTGTATTTCTCTTTATCTCTCTCTGTCTCTCTCTATGTCCCTGTATCTATCTATCTCTCCCTCTATGTCTTTCTCTTTCTATCTATCTGTCTCTCTATCTCTATGTAAATGTCTATCTCTATATAGTTATATAGATATATATATAAGCGCCTGCAGAAACATTTGCATGTATTTGATACGATGAATGAATTCTCTCGCGTAAACATATATATATATATATATATATATCTATATATATATATATATATATATATATATATATATATATATATATATATATCTATATATATCTATATATATTTATAATAGAGAAGGTACTTTTCTTCGATCGGTATGTTCCTAGTGTTAACTATCAAAACTAAGGGCGGTTAATACCGTTGCTCTGACGCTCTAATTGGATATGTGAAGAGGTGTCAGCTTACAGTCGAACAGTCATATTAATTTTTCTCGCCATTGCGCGACAAATCAGGATGCATTAGTTGTTATTAGACCAAATCCATTGGTTTGCCTTACCTTATTAGTTAATTGACGCAAGTATATTTGCGGTCATGCTAATGGTTGATCATTTCATCAAATTGGTGCAACATATCAACATCTCGGTATTTCCAGCTCGCATGTATTTATTCAAATTCATATACATTAGTGAGAAGGATCTAAGGTTGAATCCAACGATGGTTTAAAAACCACATTCATATTAATTGGATAAAGAGTCGAAGATTTCTTACGTACCATAAATACAGTCCCTATCAGCACGGCGATATTTAATCGAGGTGGCATCATGTGTTAAACCACCCACCAGGTTATGACAATATTCTGTGTTTGCTCTGTTTCGTAACCGTGTGCAATAGCTAACGTGGTGCAAGTCACGTGGGATGTGTCAAGGTTATTCACGATATATTCAGGGGTTTATACAGTCTATGACATGAGTAATACACATTATAATCTAACATGTTTTATCGTTGACTATATTGTCTTCATTATGCAGACACGTTCCCAGTAGATAATCATAAAATATTTTATATATTTTGCCATCACACTTACCTGGTGTCCATACGGGGTACAGTGCAGACATCAAAGTTCCGGGGCATCTCCTCAACCAGATGAATGGCACCATATAACACAATCAGTAGGCAAATATGACGCGATGTAAATAAAAATAAAAGAAGGTTTTGTGGTAGTCATTGATAATCATGCCTCCCCTAAGGAAACCTTAATGTAATCGGACATCCTGGCTGCATCATTTTTGTCCATCTTGATCCCTGTGAATGCTGCTTATCTATATTGTGGTTGAATGTATCAACAGCCTTGCATACGGTTACTTTCATTGTAGCCAAATGACCATAAAAGGCTGCCAGTAAAATGCAGGCAATTCGATTTACACATAACCAAATGTATATGATTTGGTTAAGCAGGTCAAAGCTTGCATTTAATTTCAGTGATATGGAACGAGCCGGTAATATGCTAGTGAAATGGCGTTGAAATGGACACAGAAACAGAGCTTAGATTTTAATGAAACCATAGCTATTCGCCAAGTATATGACCAAGCGCATGATTCCAATTTCTAAATTAACAGTATGGCATGATTGCATGATTTCGGGATTCGAAAACCACCAAAATATATTTTAAAGTTAAACTTCCCACATAATTACCTTAAGGCGCATTCTACTCTATAAGTTATTTAATCTTGTACCACAGTGAACATTAATTTTTACAAACTGATCCTACAAAGGATAACTAATCATTAAAAATCATATGTGTGAGATATTTTGAATGTTGAGCAAGCTTTGTGTTTCATAGTATAATGTTTTATTACTATCATATTATTGAATTTATATTAAATGTTTCAAAACCTGTTTGTAAACATTGATTTGCGAATAAATACTATATATCGGCATTGTTGAAGTCACGAATCTTAATACAGATACATATGTTACAATTGCATAGTATATCACATACAAAAGCTCAAGACTGATTATCTAATTTTCCGAATCCTTACATCACCTCTTTATTTGCACTTGTTGACACCTTCTAAAACAGACTAGTTCCCTCCTAGCCCCGTCAAGCATCTCGTGCGCACATGCTTGAATTTAAAACTTTCGATGCCTTACACCATAGTTGTCATGCAACAAGACAAACTTATGGTTTTGGACATTATACTGGCAGCTCCAAACATCGACATTATACTGGCAGGTCAAAATATAGTCATCGATATTTCCTACTATCTTAATAAACCGCGTCCAAATTGACTATCAATGCATACTGCTTATCATCGGCGTGCAGAAATATATTGAATAGAATTCCCATACATCCATCAAAACGGATACATAAATGTACTGGATTCTGTCGGATTAGTTTGAAACCACTTCAAATGTTGGCATTTGGTTATTTTTGCATGATTCCCGTTTTTTACCTTACCAATTTGTACTTGACCGTTTGTTGGTCTAGCAGAACACCTATTTATGGCACCATTGCGAAGTGGACATTCTACTCCGGCAATGGTTAATTCCCGTAGCATAGTGACCCTCTAATTACACTAATTGATCCCACACTTGATTGCTATCAAATGTAAAACCTATTAATGCCATGCCATAAATGATACTCATGCGTTGTGTTTCATTGTAGAATTTTGGATTGCTAATAGTGTCAGCGGGTGTAGACATCTGCACAAAGCCATTCGCAGCCAAAGGGAATGCAAAACGCGCAGCTTCCTCAGGCTATTCAGTTTATATCTAATGGTTTGGTGCTGTTTTTTGTGCGTCATGCGTGTATCGGAATTCACGGAGCTGAAACCAAGTGAATCTGCTGCATCGTATGTCACATGACCTCGTGTCAGGTAGACTACACTACCTCGACGATGCCAAATCATAGAAATAACAACACCTAGTTATGGCCAATTAAACAACTTCATAGTCCATTCGAAATGAGAAGACGTCACTTAATCAAACAAATGATCCATATTTGAGTTAAAGGGTATCAATTGAAGTAGTGCCATTACAGTTGTCACTACTATGCATTACGATTTAACAAACTGCCGTGCAGCCACATAGTCAAGCATACGATTTAATTGAAGAATAATATATAGGGTATGTTTGTTATCATAAACTTGTCAATCTTGTATATCTTACTAGTAATAATAACCAGTCTTTCACGATAAATAATCACGAAAAGCCTCATTCACATTTCCATCTCACTCAGCCGATGTCCGCCCTGTGTCGACCGCTATTGAATGATGATTCTCCGCCGGAGAGATCAATGCCAGTACATATAGCAATCAGTAGACATTTGAGGGATGAGGATAGACAAAAAAATGATCCATTACCCACACTGTTTCTGGCTTAGCTAAAACACGTTGATGACTTGATAACGAACTACAATCAAATGAAATCAAGTTTTGTTGAATTTGATTCCTAGTCTATTCTCTACAGATCTGTATTCGCTCTAACGCTTATACAAATTAAATGCCAACGTATTCATGCTGCTGTTGTGTGTTTATGTATATGTCAATAAGGTATGATTGCATTAGTCTTTGATCTGCTGATTAACATGAAAACACATGATAACAGGGCATATAAAAAGGTACCACTTTCTTATACTTATCGCACATTAAATATTATGAATATAGGTTATTTTGTTAAATGCATAAGTATTCATGTTGCTTTTACTTTTTCTGCATATGTCAATAAGGTATGATTGCAATAATCTCTGATCTGTTGATTAACATGAAAACTGGAAAATATTAAAAGGCACCGCTTAGTTTTATTTACCGCATATTAAATATTGTGAATATATGTTATTTCTTTTTGCACCACAAGGTTCCAAAAGGGCTGCTTTGCTTACCCTTTATATATATAAATACAGACATGTTTTGCAACTTTCAAGGTTGCGATGACATTGCCAATATGGTTCCGTCTGTCTGTCTGTCTGTCTGTCTGTCTGTCTGTCTGTCTGTCTGTCTGTCTGTCTGTCTGTCTCTCGCTCTTTCTTTATATATAGATATATATATGAATATTTCGCGTTTGTATACTTATATATATATGTTTTTTAGAGTTTAGAGACATAGGGACATATTAGAAGTATTTGAAAATACTGTAGGAGAGAGATGAGAGATATATATATATACAGAGAGAGAGTAATAGAGAGATAGAGGTGAGAGAGAATAAAAGAAAATAGGGGAGAGGAGAGAGGAGAGAGGTATATCGTTTAGAGATATATGTACACATAGGGATAGAAATAAGAGGAAGAGATATATAAATATATATATATATATTTATTAGATATATAAAATAGAGAATATATATATAGGTATTTATATTTATATATAGATGTAGAGGATATATGTAAATGGGTAGATTATATATATATAACATATATGTATTTATATTTATATATATATGTATGATATATATGTAAATGTATATATATATATAGTTATATAGAGATATAGGATAAGGGCCTGCAGGAAACATTTGCATGTATTTGATACGATGAATGAATTCTCTCGCGTAAAGAGATGATATATAGATATATATATATAGATATATATAGACTATATATATATATATATAATATATATATATATATATATATATATATATATATAATATATATATAATCTATATTTATAATAGAGAAGGTACTTTTCTTCGATCGGTATGTTCCTAGTGTTAACTATCAAAAACTAAGGGCGGTTAATACCGTTGCTCTGACGCTCTAATTGGATATGTGAAGAGGTGTCAGCTTACAGTCGAACAGTCATATGAATTTTTCTCGCCATTGCGCGTCAAATCAGGATGCATTAGTTGTTATTAGACCAAATCCATTGGTTTGCCTTACTTTATTAGTTATTTGACGCAAGTATATTTGCGGTCATGCTAATGGTTGATCATTTCATCAAATTGGTGCAACATATCAACATCTCGGTATTCCCAGCTCGCATGTATTTATTCAAATTCATATACATTAGTGAGAAGATCTAAGGTTGAATCCAACGATGGTTTAAAAACCACATTCATATTAATTGGATAAAGAGTCGAAGATTTCTTACGTACCATAAATACAGTCCCTATCAGCACGGCGATATTTAATCGAGGTGGCATCATGTGTTTAAACCACCCACCAGGTTTATGACAATATTCTGTGTTTGCTCTGTTTCGTAACCGTGTGCAATAGCTAACGTGGTGCAAGTCACGTGGGATGTGTCAAGGTTATTCACGATATATTCAGGGGTTTATACAGTCTATGACATGAGTAATACACATTATAATCTAACATGTTTTATCGTTGACTATATTGTCTTCATTATGCAGACACGTTCCCAGTAGATAATCATAAAATATTTTATATATTTTGCCATCACACTTACCTGGTGTCCATACGGGGTACAGTGCAGACACATCAAAGTTCCGGGGCATCTCCTCAACCAGATGAATGGCACCATATAACATAATCAGTAGGCAAATATGACGTGATGTAAATAGAATTAAAAGAAGGTTTTGTGGTAGTCATTGATAATTATGCCTCCCCTAAGGAAACCTTAATGTAATCTGACATTCTGGCTGCATCATTTTTGTCCATCTTGATCCCTGTGAATGCTGCTTATCTATATTGTGGTTGAATGTATCAACAGCCTTGCATACGGTTACTTTCATTGTAGCCAAACGACCATAAAAGGCTGCCAGTAAAATGCAGGCAATTCGATTTACACATAACCAAATGTATATGATTTGGTTAAGCAGGTCAAAGCTTTGCATTTAATTTCAGTGATATGGAACGAGCCGGTAATATGCTAGTGAAATGGCGTTGAAATGGACACACAGAAACAGAGCTTAGATTTTAATGACACCATAGCTATTCGCCAAGTATATGACCAAGCGCATGATTCCAATTTCTAAATTAACAGTATGGCATGATTGCATGATTTCGGGATTCGAAACCACCACCAGGGTTAAAATATATTTTAAAGTTAAACTTTCCCACATAATTACCTTAAGGCGCATTCTACTCTATAAGTTATTTAATCTCGTACCACAGTGAACATTAATTTTTACAAACTGATCCTACAAAGGATAACTAATCATTAAAAATCATATGTGTGAGATATTTTGAATGTTGAGCAAGCTTTGTGTTTCATAGTATAATGTTTTATTACTATCATATTATTGAATTTATATTAAATGTTTCAAAACCTGTTTGTAAACATTGATTTGCGAATAAATACTATATATCGGCATTGTTGAAGTCACGAATCTTAATACAGATACATATGTTACAATAGCATAGTATATCACATACAAAAGCTCAAGACCTGATTATCTAATTTTCCGAATCCTTACATCACCTCTTTATTTGCACTTGTTGACACCTTCTAAAACAGGACTAGTTCCCTCCTAGCCCCGTCAAGCATCTCGTGCGCACATGCTTGAATTTAAGACTTTCGACGCCTTACACCATAGTTGTCATGCAACAAGACAAACTTATGGTTTTGGACATTATACTGGCAGCTCAAAAACATCGACATTATACTGGCAGGTCAAAATATAGTCATCGATATTTCCTACTATCTTAATAAACCGCGTCCAAATTGACTATCAATGCATACTGCTTATCATCGGCGTGCAGAAATCTATTGAATAGAATTCCCATACATCCATCAAACGGATACATAAATGTACTCTATTCTGTCGGATTAGTTTGAAACCACTTCAAATGTTGGCATTTGGTTTTTTTGCATGATTCCCGATTTTTACCCTTACCAATTTGCACTTGACCGTTTGTTGGTCTAGCAGAACCACCTATTTATGGCACCATTGCAAAGTGGACATTCTACTCCGGCAATGGTTAATTCCCGTAGCATAGTGACCCTCTAATTACACTAATTGATCCCACACTTGATTGCTATCAAATGTAAAACCTATTAATGCCATGCCATAAATGATACTCATGCGTTGTGTTTCATTGTAGAATTTTGGATTGCTAATAGTGTCAGCGGGTGTAGACATCTGCACAAAGCCATTCGCAGCCAAGGGGAATGCAAAACGCGCAGCTTCCCAAGGCTATTCAGTTTATACCTAATGGTTTGGTGCTGTTTTTTTGTGCGTCATGCGTGTATCGGAATTCACGGAGCTGAAAACCAAGTGAATCTGCTGCATCGTATGTCACATGACCTCGTGTCAGGCAGACTACACTACCTCGACGATGCCAAATCATAGAAATAACAACACCTAGTTATGGCCAATTAAACAACTTCATAGTCCATTCGAAATGAGAGGACGTCACTTAATCAAACAAATGATCCATATTTGAGTTAAAGGGTATCAATTGAAGTAGCGCCATTACAGTTGTCACTACTATGCTATGCTTTCCTCTTCCAATAGCATTACGATTTAACAAACTGCCGTGCAGCCACATAGTCAAGCATACGAATTTAATTGAGGGAATAATATATAGGTATGTTTGTTATCATAAACTTGTCAATCTTGTATATCTTACTAGTAATAATAACAGTCTTTCACGATAAATAATCACGAAAAGCCTCATTCACATTTCCATCTCACTCAGCCGATGTCCGCCCTGGGTCGACCGCTATTGAATGATGATTCTCCGCCGGAGAGATCAATGCATAAGGTATGATTGCATTAGTTTTGATCTGCTGAAATTTAACATGAAAACACATGATAACAGGCATATAAAAAGGTACCACATTGATACTTATCGCATTAATATTATATAATAGTATTTTGTTAAAATCATAGTTTCATGTTGCTTTTACTTTTTCTGATATGTCAATAAGGTATGATTTCAATAATCTCTGATCTGTTGATTAACTATGAAAACTGGAATATTAAAAGGCACCGCTGTAGTTTTATTAACCGCATATTAAATATTGTGAATATATGTTATTTCTTTTGCACCACAAGGTTCCAAAAGGGCTGCTTTGCTTACCTATTATATAAAACAGACATGTTTTGCAACTTCAATGTTGCGATGACATTGCCAATATGTTCAGTGTGTCTGGTTCTGTCTGTCTGTCTGTCTGTCTGTCTGTCTGTCTGTCTGTCTGTCTCTCTCTCTTCTTTATATATAGATATTATATAATATTTTCGCGTATACATATATATATATATAGGGGAGATGAGAGACAGAGGACAGAGAGAAGTGAAGACGAGAAGAGAGAGAGGGAAGAGAGAGTCAAGAGAGAAAAGAGAAGAATTATATAGAAAGAAAGAAGGGATAGAAGGAAGAGTAGAGATAGAAAGGACAAAGATGATAAAATAATAAATAGAAAGAGAAGAAGAGAGGAAGAGAAGAAAATAGACGAGGTAGTAGGGAGATGGAGAGATGGAGAGAGGAGGGAAAGGGATATATAATAATACATAATATGTATTATAGTTTATATATATATGTATATATATATATGTAAATGTATATATATATATAGTTATATAGATATATATATAAGCGCCTGCAGAAACATTTGCATGTATTGATACGATGAAGAATTCTCTCGCGATAAACAATATATATATATTATATATATATATATATATATATATATATATATATTATATATATATATAAGATAGATTATATAGATATATTATATATATATTATAATAGAGAAGGTACTTTTCTTCGATCGGTATGTTCTAGTGTTAACTATCAAAACTAAGGGCGGTAATACCGTTGCTCTGACGCTCTAATTGGATATGTGAAGAGGTGTCAGCTTACAGTCGAACAGTCATATTAATTTTTCTCGCCATTGCGCGACAAATCAGGATGCATTAGTTGTTATTTGACAAATCCATTGGTTTGCCTTACCTTATATTTGCCGTTTTTCATGCCCCAATGGTTGATCATTTCACAAATTTTTGCAACATATCAACATCTCGGTAAATTTTTCCCGTCGCAGGGATTTAAATTTAAATTTTATAACATTTTGGGGAAGATTAAGGTTGAATCCAACGATGGGTTTAAAAAACCCCATTTTATTTAAATTTGGGTAAAAGGTTTGAAAAATTTCCCTTTCGTACCCTAAATACGTCCCCACAGCACGGCGAATTTTTCGAGGGGGCCTAAAGTTTTAA
>JAXDRA010001165.1:0-17827 GCA_034190875.2 Urechis unicinctus
AAAGCAGAAAATGAATAAAACCAAGCATAGAAAGTTGATAACTTTTCACTTTGGACAATGAGATATTAAACAGAACAGGGACATGTCACTGACCAACACCAAACTTCTGGCCCTCAGTGTTAGCCGAGTCTCCATGAGAGCTGTAGCATCGACCAGTACTACGATAACCAACTGTAGCATTCCAATTGCCAGGATGAATGTCATCCGAGATGTCTGATCCTGCAATTCCCAACGTCACCACACTTTTGGCCGCTGTAAGTATATACAGTCGTCATTGATATTCCATATTAAGACATTTATCTCATACACGATGTGTTTATAAAATTTAAAATGATAGCAATCACAAAAAGTTTCATTACTTACAAAGGGATCGAACTTCAGCAAAGAAAACATGGATGTTGTTTAGTGAGGGGCCTTTGATATTGGAGATAGTTGCATGTCTCTGAAAAAGCCTTCAAATGAACCTCAACCACCTTGCTAGCAGAGGGCAGCACATCCTCAAACTGGATATCGCCAGCACAACGGTATAATCGCTCGTGCATCTCCTACTTGTACTGCTCCTAGACATTCTCACCAACTGGGAGACCCACACATGACCAGCTTAGAGTTTAATATAATGCCAATGAATTTGGCCAAGTAAAAAGGCAAAAGGAAAAAGTTATGGCTGCATATGTGGCATTTGTGCACAACATTATGTCACATAAAAAGATCATTTGTCCACAACTCCAGGAATCAATCAACAGTTGTCCCCATTGTATCTGGCCACCACTTATTCCTGCATAAGTGATTGGATATGCTCTACTTATGAAGTATTTTTAAAGAAGTGAATTAAAGAAATCTGGATTTGGATATGAAGTGGTTGTATGGTAAGATACATACTGTGGCTGAATTAGATACTGCTTCAGTAAAAGTGTCCTGAATATGAAAATGTTGCTGATGGAATGGGGTCATGGGGTGTTTATTATGGCAAGGCAAGGCATTTTAAGGACAAGATAACCTATTTGAATGCTTCTCAAAGTTGCTAAAATGATTATATAAATCAATAAGGAGGCTCTGGGGCAACTAGTTGCCTGTTCATGGTTACTTGTACACACGAAACAGATCACAGGGGCACTGAACCAATACACATAAGCTACATTAACAGAAATAGAAAATGTTTCAATGGCATATGTTAAGACTTCTTATTATGATGTCAGCATGCATGAATGTTGCATGTACATCTTACACAACTCAAAATTGTATAGACAGTATAGCAAGTTGTGCCACTGACAGAATGATCAAAATTCATTAATTTGCTCATTCCCATCAACAGGTCTAGCCTTGTACTGAGATATTAAGATACAAGTATGGGTTTGTGTATCAATAGGCAGGTTAAGATATCAAGGCACAGGTTGATATCTAGACCCATCCACCATGAAGTATTTGATTTATGGACTTAATAATTTGCATTTATATTCTACACACTACAGAATTTGGACTTAAGTTATTAGGCAATAAGATCTTATTATATATTTTGACATTCAACTGCAACTTGTTCAATGAGCCTCAGTTGAGTCTACACACATAAATACAATCTATTCTGCGGCATTAAACAAAATTAGCAGAAATTAATCTTCCTCATATTGGAAAGGGAACGCGTCTGCACCGATATTAATGAATAATTAGTAAAATTTGAAAGGTACAGCCAAACATTGGTCAGCATGCAATAATGAACATTAGATCATGTCATTCTCTCATTGTTAGCAAAACTAGCTTTGATAATCAATGAGCCAGTCACTCGTAATTCCCACCAAAAGATTAAACATTGGTTATAAGACCTTATTTATTACACACACCACTGTTAGCTTGGAGTAAGAGACAGCAGTCCATAACAAATAAAACCAACAGCTTTTCGCAATGAGAAACACCTAATTCAAGCATTGCGTCATAGATTAACTGTTAAGCTAGTGAACATTGTTACTTCGCTCCATACATCTTCTACTCTGCTTAACCTATCAGCCATAACCATGGCTTGTTCTGGCATCAACTGTAAACCTTGCTGAGCCCAATATATAAGCAGTGCATCAGCTGCCGAGTTTTTTTAAATAATCTGCATCTCATTATTGGGCATTGTTTAAAACAAATGGGTCAATAGGTTTTGTTGTATGTAAAAAAATTCATCAGCATGCATGCATTATGGCCCAACCCGGTTAGTGATATTTTTGCAAAAAATACATAATAACTGTGTAACGGGGTGTCCAGCCTCAAAAAGGAGTCTGAGCCCGAGTGGGGGGGGCATTGGCCTTATTCTGGATAGGGGTGTGCCGCGGGACCTAGAAAACCCGTACCCGTTGTACAAGGTCAAAATGGCCAAAAGCACACCCCGTTGTACAAGGTATTATGCGAATGTATAACCCGTCGTACAAGGTGAAAATGGCAAAAAAGCATACCCCGTCGTACAAGATATTATGCATTTGTATTGTCAACGATCGATAGGAAATATGTATATTCAACCCGTTATACAGGTGGGAAGAGAAAAACATACCCTATCGTACAATACGAAGCACCAAAAATACCCGTCGTACAGAATCTGTATCCCTACGATCAGAAATAAACATCTGTATTCCAGTCATCAAACAATTGACGTCTCGGAGCCCCAAAAAACCCGTCGTACAGATTGAAGCTGAAAAACATACCCCGTCGTACAAGTATGGGGCCCAATAAAACCTGTCGTACAAGTCGAGAGGCCGAAAAAACATACCCCGTCGCGCGGCACAGATATACGTCCTCTATACACGTAAGTGCCACCCACCCCCACCCCCCGGGCGTCTGAGTAGACCGTTCCACTGGAGCTACAAAAAGTTTTCGAATGGTCTAAGAGATAGCTTGCCAATGCAGCATTTTCCAGGCTCAGATATAAGCATTTAGATTGGCCACAGAGAGCCCAACACTCAACAGACCAACAGTCGATTGGGTACTCCTTTGGAGCGCAAACTACACTTGGTTCAAAAGAGCTAGCCACAGACCCTCAAGTTCGAGCTCTAAGTCTTCTAGCCTGATAGACCTACAGTAGGCCTCTATGTCTGCAGTAGAGGCCTACCTCATGCCAAGCCAAATGTCGTGGACTGGTCAATCATGAAAATATTTCTTCGACCTACTTTTTATCCATTTGAAATAGCCATACGGATGTCATTGTGTTCGATTCAATTGTTGATTACATTGTTCGCTGAAGTTGTAGGAAAGCTGTAATACATAGCACTTGTAAATATCAGTGGAAAACAAATTCGAAGCGGAATATCGTCCACAAATGCGTCTGCTCAAGTCTATGTGAAAACGAAGCAATTTCGTCATAACGTACTTTGTTATCCGAGACAAAAATGGCGATAAAAGGAGCAGCGTTAATGTTTGCGATATGTTTTTGATTAATTTGTGCATAAAATGTAGATTGATGACGATCTGGATTTTTCAGTGAGCACCGTAAGATGTTTAAGAATAACCAGATATGGTTCATCTTTGTATTTGTATAACCATGAAAGTCAGTGAGATCAATCTTTGGTTGTCAACCACATTTTGAATAGGCCAAGCGCCAGACCTAACAGGTAGTAGAGTCCAGTTAGGTCTGTTAACCGGGCTACTAGCCTGATCACCATACAGAGGTTCAGCACGACTGGGAAATCAAAAGTGAAACTGATAAATGTCATACTAATTTGCCTACCTAGTTAACAAAACATTGTTCCCCTAAACTGTATGTCAGGTTTATGTGTGGGTTTGGCGGAGAACATGTCGCAGCGCTTGTTTACATGACAATCCCACCTGTTGTCGCCGTGTATCCAAAACTGCTGGTCATGTGATCCTATCATAACAAAGAGGTTCTGTCCCCAGCAATATTAGCCCATAACATTTGCAAGCATAAAAAGAACTTCAACAATGCCCACTAAGCACCGTCCATATTTAATATCTCATTCAGGAATAAAGTTCTGTCACAAACAATGAAATCTTTGAAAAATTAAACTAACTAAAAACCGTAAAGCATTGTACTAACTTTGCTATTAATAATGAATGAGTCACTTAAAATATTTAAATGTTAAAAGCAAGAACAATCAAGTCAAGAAGCCATTAGCCGATTACAAACACACAGGACCCACCTCTCTCTGAAAACTATTTATCATTTCTGACTGTAATAATGGACTTATATGAGATTGTTTGTGACCGCGAATGCCCGTTAGTTTATCACCTTATGATCTACAAGAATGTTGATGTCAGCACAATCGTGTGAAATCTAGTCGATAAAAGGTACATCCCTTGCCAATAAGAGAGCGACGCCAAACCTCTTGACACCACGCTCTGCATCGGATTTCGCCAGTGAAGACGAAGATAGATACTAGGTCAGATTTTACCGTCTTTAGAAGGCGGGAGTCGGGACTCAGTGGTGACGTGTCAGCTGGGGCTGATATGGACATGCAGTTACCAACGTCAATAACTTCCATCAACATCACGACGCGAAGTGAAGCCACCCAGTGTAAACGGCGACTGGGTGCGGGAAGTGGCTGTGAGAAAATGTGACACTCCTTGGAGACATACTGTATTTGACTGGAGGTGAATTCATCGTTCTGGGTTTTAAAAAAGTGATATCACATGTTATTGTACGTCGGTTGGGGTGTATGCCTTTGACAGTATTGCAACACATCTTGATGGTATTAGATGTCTTGTGTAAAAGGGTGTAAGAAACACCCTATTTGTTGTGTACTTTTTTTTCAGGCGCCCGCGTAGGACCCGCCGGATGTGAGAAATTGACCTGACGGGTATATGTCTAGTGGCGATAGGGGAGATCAGCGAAGAAAAGAGGAGACCCAACCAGCTAGGTCGTGCTGGTTGGGTGGTACCCAGCGAGCACAGGTTTGGGAGCGCTATTATTTCGTCATGCTGGTCTTGGGCAAGTATGCTATTATTTCGTTATGTTGGTCTTTGGCAAGTATATTTGTGTACATTTAAGGTTTATTCAGTCTCAATTCAGTCGTATTCGACAAATAGATCAAACAGATAAATGTCGCGAACATTGTTGGTGATATGAGGCTAAGATACAACCACCACACATCTAACAGTGATGCCCCGAGTATACCCAACCAGCACACACAGACACCTGAGACAAGGAGGAGACCCAACCACCACACATAGACTAATGAGGCAAGGAGGAGACCCAACCAACACACATAGACTACTGAGGCAAGGAGGAGACCCAACCACCACTAATACCCTACTGAGGCGAGGAGGAGACCCAACCAACACACATAGACTACTGAGGCAAAGAGGAGACCCAACCAACACACATAGACTAATGAGGCAAGGAGGAGACCCAACCACCATACAGAGACTAATAAGGCAAGGAGGAGACCCAACCAACACACATAGACTACTGAGGCAAGGAGGAGACCCAACCACCACACATAGACTAATGAGGCAAGAAGGAGACCCAACCACCACACATAGACTAATGAGGCAAGGAGGAGACCCAACCAACACACATAGACTAATGAGGCGAGGAGGAGACCCAACCAACCCACATAGACTACTGAGGCAAGGAGGAGACCCAACCACCACACATAGACTAATGAGGCAAGGAGGAGACCCAACCAACACACATAGACTAATGAGGCGAGGAGGAGACCCAACCACCACACATAGACTAATGAGGCAAGGAGGAGACCCAACCAGCACACATAGACTACTGAGGTAAGGAGGAGACCCAACCACCACACATAGATTACTGAGGCAAGGAGGAGACCCAACCACCACTCATACCCTACTGAGGCAAGAAGGAGACCCAACCAACACACATAGACTAATGAGGCAAGGAGGAGACCCAACCACCACACATAGACTAATGAGGCAAGGGGGAGACCCAACCAACACACATAGATTACTGAGGCGAGGAGGAGACCCAACCAACACACATAGACTAATGAGGCAAGGAGGAGACCCAACCAACACACATAGACTACTGAGGCAAGGAGGAGACCCAACCAACACACATAGACTAATGAGGCAAGGAGGAGACCCAACCACCACTCATACCCTACTGAGGCAAGGAGGAGACCCAACCACCACACATAGACTAATGAGGCAAGGAGGAGACCCAACCAACACACATAGACTAATGAGGCAAGGAGGAGACCCAACCAACACACATAGACTACTGAGGCAAGGAGGAGACCCAACCAACACACATAGACTAATGAGGCAAGGAGGAGACCCAACCAACACACATAGACTAATGAGGCGAGGAGGAGACCCAACCAACACACATAGACTACTGAGGCAAAGAGGAGACCCAACCAACACACATAGACTAATGAGGCGAGGAGGAGACCCAACCAACACACATAGACTACTGAGGCAAGGAGGAGACCCAACCAACACACATAGACTAATGAGGCAAGGAGGAGACCCAACCAACACACATAGACTACTGAGGCAAGGAGGAGACCCAACCAACCACACACATAGACTAATGAGGCAAGGAGGAGACCCAACCAACACACATAGACTACTGAGGCAAGGAGGAGACCCAACCAACACACATAGACTAATGAGGCAAGGAGGAGACCCAACCAACACACATAGACTAATGAGGGCAAGGAGGAGACCCAACCAACCACACATAGACTACTGAGGGCAGGAGGAGACCCAACCAACACACATAGACTAATGAGGCAAGGAGGAGACCCAACCACCACACATAGACTACTGAGGCAAGGAGGAGACCCAACCACCACACATAGATTAATGTGGCAAGGAGGACACCCAACCACACACATAGACTACTGAGGCAAGGAGGAGACCCAACCAACACACATAGACTACTGAGGCAAGGAGGAGACCCAACCACACACACATAGACTAATGTGAGGGAGGAGGAGACCCACTAACCACCCACCACATAGACTACTGAGGCAAGGAGGAGACCCAACCAACACACATAGACTAATGTGGCAAGGAGGAGACCCAACCAACACACATAGATTACTGAGGCGAGGAGGAGACCCAACCAACACACATGACTAATGAGGCAAGGAGGAGACCCAACCTGAGACTAATGAGGCAAGGAGGAGACCCAACCACCACACATAGACTACTGAGGCAAAGTGGAGAGACTAGACCCAACCAACACACATAGACTAATGAGGCAAGGAGGAGACCCAACCACCACACATAGACTACTGAGGCAAGGAGGAGACCCAACCACCACACATAGACTAATGTGGCAAGGAGGAGACCCAACCAACACACATAGACTAATGAGGCGAGGAGGAGACCCAATCAACACACATAGACTAATGAGGCAAGGAGGAGACCCAACCACCACACATAGACTAATGAGGCAAGGAGGAGACCCAACCACCACACATAGACTAATGAGGCAAGGAGGAGACCCAACCACACACATAGACTACTGAGGCAAGGAGGAGACCCCCAACCACACACATAGACTAATGTGGACTAAAGGAGGAGGAGACCCAACCAACACACATAGATTACTGAGGCGAGGAGGAGACCCAACCAACACACATAGACTAATGAGGCAAGGAGGAGACCCAACCACCACACATAGACTAATGTGGCAAGGAGGAGACCCAACCACCACACATAGACTAATGAGGCAAGGAGGAGACCCAACCAGCACACATAGACTAATGAGGCGAGGAGGAGACCCAACCAACACACATAGATTACTGAGGCAAGGAGGAGACCCAACCACCACACATAGACTAATGAGGCAAGGAGGAGACCCAACCAACACACATATTTGACCCAACTAAGATTTGTTGATTTGAACTAAAGGCAAGAGAAAATGTAATAGGAAATATAATTTATTTCCATAGTAATTCAACCGCGTCATAAAAAATGTAACCCAACAACATCATGATTAAATCAATTTTTGTTAGTTACAGGCATTGTAAGGCCAGCATATTATGTATTATTGAAAATTTGCTATTATACACTCTTTGGGTTTTCTGTTACAAGTACTTGATCCAACCAGAGAGAGAGAAAAAAAAAGAACATTGTCACATGTCACACAACACGTCACGGAAGACTACATTTATGTCATAAGACAAATAAAAGACAGTAACTTTAAAGTTCAAATTAATAAAATGCTGCTTAACCATAAGCAAACTCCTCTACCATATAACAAGAATACACACTTCAAAATACCATGTAAAAGTAACAGCCAATTATATAGGCTTATACGTGGGGAGACAATATCTCAGCAAGTGAAGCAGATGCCTTGTTGCCTTTTTTCTGCACTTGTGCATGTTAGGTGAAACCTTGAATAGCACTTGACACATGTACCCTGTGGAAAGTTTGTCAACACACACAGAACAACATCAGCTGTAATTGGTTGATTACCATATAAATTAATAAACGTCATAACACTTAAAGTTAGATATGAATCTCACAAATGTAGTTTATATGACTTGTGATAAACTGCACTCACCAGCTCTCCACTGTCTTTGCCGCATCGCACACAGTAAATATATATCTTGTAACTCTGGCAGCATGAAAAACAAAAGCCTCATAGATGAACTGTTTAATATTATATATAATGATTGTGACAAAAGCTATCAATTAACCTTGCAGTTAGAAGTATAAAAACTGTATCCTCTTAAAATAACCTTACCTGATTTGTCAAATAATTGTTGTGCTATCACACTCCGGCTCTTCATGGGTGAGGTCATTAGCAGAGCATCTCCAGTTATTTCCTGGTGAAGAAACTGCAATATCAGACATATTAATTTCTGAAACCTCTTGCTGCTTATGGCATGGGGCTTTGAGTCCAAGATTAGATTTTACCTACAATTTATGTTAGTTGTTAACCTTAAGGTTAGAAGAATGTTGGTGTTTATGCTCACTCAATGGGGCTTCAAATATACTTTATAACAGCAACTTGTGTTTTAAACAGTAAGTGACATTTGCCATTCATATCATAAAAATAAGTCATAGGCAGAACAAAATGTGACCTGAGGTGAGCTTTTTAAAGTAAAAATAACTATTGTCTGCATATGGGAGAAATTGCAAAGAATAGGTTGACAATAGTGATCAAAATGGTTAACAGCAGTTGTGTGCATCACTTTGTCTGGGCACCTTCTCAGGGAAGGACAAACGGAAATTCCCTTGCACTCCATGTTTTCTACCATTCCAGAACATGCTGAGGAAGGCATAAAAGCACTGATGTAATTTACATTTGGATGGTATCAGTTGATAATATTTGTACAGTACAACAAACATTTTGACATTCTAAGATGTACTACATAATATGAGTGTTGAAAATAAGCTACCTCCAATTTTTCAGCAATCCCCGGGCTATGACAGACTTCTCACCATAGGAGTCATAATAGAGCATTTCTTTCTGTTTGGTATTGATCACCTGGATGTAAAACGAACTTGCTGATTTAGTTAAAATCTGAATAATGTTTAAGTGTATCTGTTGTTCAGTATTTTCTTTACAGCAAATGTTTTTGTTCAAGAAGCACGATAAGTAACACCGACCACTGAAGTCCAATGGGCACCTCCCTGGTGGTAGACACCTAGAATCGAATTGAAGTCTGACAGTTTCACCTGAAAATCCAGCCACTCTGTATCATTCCAAAACATTCCATATTTTGTTTTTCAATGCCCATTGTAGGGACAAAGTAAACTACTATTATAAATGGGTATTTTACATGGTACAAACCTTTCGCAATATACCATGTGGAGTTGTCAGTCTTCCATCCAAAATGCGAGTTAGTGTTTGCGTTGGTAGATGCAGGATCTCTAACCTTTCATGGCTTAGCATATACAAATACGCGTCAATCACCTGGAAAAATATACGATAAATATACTAGACTAATGACAAGCAGCATCAGTAATGGCCAAAAAAGGAAAGTTGATTCATTGTAATCATGACTGCATCTACTTGAAAATGGAAATAATTGAAATATGTGCCTGGGACAAAGCAGATTTTCATTTGGTGTTTTTCAATTACATAACACTATTCCAAAACAGGTTTTTCAAAATTATACTATGCCTGGTTACTACATTTAGATTGATGTCACTATTCTAAATGTGAAGTTAGTTGCACACATGACAAACTTTACTGGAGCTGTTACTTATGTTCAGCCCTTACTTATTGTGAATTACCCATATCCGAAAGGAGGATCTTGAAGCTAGTTGCTGCCAAACCGTGTTAATAGGGGAAGAAATTATAAAAGGCAGGCTGCCAAAATGATCATTCTTCCAAAGGAAGAATGACAAAGTTTATTTAAGTCACAACTATGACTCACATATTTAACATGTCATGGTTGTGAAATGAATGGTTGAGACTATATCACATCACTTATTTAGAATGGTGACATAGTTGTTTACACAAATACATATATATTATGTAACTAACAAGCAACTATGTCCCTAACCACTTGAGACTCTTAAGGTCATATGGCATAGTCCAACACAAATATCAGCTTGAATATATATGACATTAAACAATACACACTTGATATATATATATATATATATACATATATATATGCTACAATAAAAGACATGTATAAAATTGACAGCCATTTACAGACAAACTTTGCTGGAGCTGTTACTTATGACCTAAATGCATTTTTACATTTACAGTTAGCAAGAAATTGAACAAAAAAAAGTATTCTGTAGAAATACCTGGTCTGTGAGCCATGCATGTTTTGTCTGAAAGGCTGAGAAAGTCTGTTGAGGTAACAGGGTAGGGACCATGTCGAGCCAGAACCACATAAGGGTGTGCTGTCTGTGCAATATCCCAAACACTTCCTACAAAACAACAAAAACAAAAGCAAATTATATTTCACTGAATGATCTAATGTGCAATTTATTTATCTCAATAGTTCAATCTTTACTTAGCTTTACTCCAAACGTTTCTTTGGAAGACTTTTGCCTCTTAGCAGCAGGTTGTGTGACTGAACACATACCATGCAGAAGGTATACAATGTACTTTGACAGAACATAATATGTACTTTGACAGAACATAATATGTACCGAAGTATGTTTGAAAAACATCACAACACGCTTCAGTATAATACATACACACCTCTAACAGGAGAATGCGGGGCTTCAGTCCTCGGACTCTTGGCAGCAGCAGGTTGTGTGACTGAACACATACCAAGCACACTTGTTGGTGAATACAGAGTTGATACGATAAGTAAGGCTCATAAAATTCTCACGGTGATTGCCGTGCAAATACCATGCAAATAACTTATCAAAACAATGTTTTGAATTAAAATACTAACCGGTAGAAAACCCTGTTATCTGTACTGCTCTGTCTGGTCCAAAAGAAAATACAGCAGCCTTTCAGGGTAGTTTTCAGTGCTGACTGCATACGTTCCATATATTGCTCATTTTTGGTTTTATTATGAAAATGCAAAATGAGGCGTACAATGAAAATGTGATTGATGGGAGACATTTGTGTGAGGAAATATTGGGATCTATGCAAGGAATTGAAAAGTTCCTCCACTACTTGGCTATTTACAAAGCCTTGCAACTGTGTCACTATATCCAGGCGTCTCATAATGTCTTCCTCAACAGAAGAATTCTCCTGATGGAATCTGTCAAACGCCGCAAAATGGGAGTCACTTCCAGTTACAGGGTGTCTTCTGTTGATGGTATAGTCATGATCATGTAAACATGTGTCTAGATCCAGTTGTGGGAAGTTTAACTCTGGAATATTTAGTAGCAACTTTCCCATTTTAGCCTTTCTCAGGTTTTCCTTTGACGCTTCATCAAATCGACCTTCGTTAGGATGGTACATGTGGCCCTTTCTCTTGTTGCCATGACGTGCAACGAAGCTGGGTATGTCACTGACATGTATTGTGGGTTGGTGTTTTAAGGACAATATCAGGTCGACATGATCCCGAGGACTTTCACCTCTAAGCAAAAACTTATGGCCATACACTATACCATGAGGACAGCATGCCACCAGGACACCACCTGTAATATTACACAAGCACAGCAAGATAAGACATTTGTACAATTGAATTAGAGCTAAAATCATAAAGAATGTTATAAACAGAAAGTTCAATTGTTTTTTTACAAGGAAGTAAGGGAGACCTGAGCTTCCAGAGAATTTGGTGAACACTTTGTTGAAGTATTTGGTCATTGATATTTTCTTCTTTATTCTGCTGAGACATTCTAACTTCATGCCTTTGTCAGATACATTAATTGATCTGCACACTTTCCGTATTTCACTCAACTGAAACGCACACATCATAAAGAAATTCAAATTCAATATGTTAGAAACAGAATAATAACAAGCATCTTATTGTGTAGAGTGGCAGGCGAGTTTTACATTTGCTATTGGTATGACAAGCAAATACAGAAGATCAATACTAAGACAGTAAGTGATATAAAGTAACTTAGTTTGCAATCAGAAAAATTTTGTTCATTTGTTTGACCATCAAAGACAAAATGCAGGTTCCATGATTGCTTCTTATCAAGCCATCAGATGTTAGAGCTGTAGTCCTTTCGAGGTTATGTGTATGTTATATTAATCATATTAGCATAACAACACATAAATGTGATATTCAGTTTTTAGTCATTGCATTTAATACATGGTCAAGTGCAATGCAATGGTGATCTGTGCTACATATCTACAGCCAAGATAACTTACAGTAACAAAAAATTGATTTGACAAAGAACAACGGTATTAACTTATCCCACCAGACATCTTTAAAGAATTCAAGTAAAAGATCATTTATAAATAGTAAACATATGGATTGGTAAGAGAAATGAACAAATGCATACAGTGTTTATCACATTTGTTAATATACACATGAGGCTGCATAAGAACGTACCTTCTTTTCAGTCATCAGTTCCAACAAAAGGTCCTCCGAAAGGTCTAATTTGCTCTCATCTGATGCTTGGGACTCAGTGCATTTTGCCACCTTCTTATACTCAGTGTTGAAGACCTCATCATCACGCCGAGCATCACCCAGATATTTTGCTTACTACCTAACTCAACATAGTACTGAACAGCAGGTTACCAGTTATCAAGGTTCACATACAATAGTGTTAATTCATACCACTGAGTTATGTATTGATTGGAATATATATAAATCTAACCTAAATGTCGCTAGTCTTGTTTGAAGGCCACAACCACACCAAGGACAATCAATTTCTGATGGTATCAGATCACCTATTTCACTGGTCATATCAACCTCTACATGATTATTCAGAGAGTGGTCAAAACTAGCAAGGTACTTTAACCAGTCCGTCATAAATTTGTTTTCTTCTGTTGCTGATTGTACATTTGGAGACTCAGTAGCATCTGTGAGGTTCATGGCCCATCGCACAACAGCTTTGTGAGGACAGTTGTGTTTGGAGCCCACACATGGGCATGTCAGAGCCCCCTTTGCATATGTTACCAACGTCCTTCCCAACTGGCACCAGTGTTTAGTGGTACCAGTAAACACTGAAAAATGGCATGCTGTAGTTGCATGAGGCCATTTAACAACAAGAGGTGACTGCTGCCTTTGTGCCTGCTGTTCCAGTTTTTCAACAGCTTTTTGCATTTTTTGCGACATAGATAGATACCTTACTTATATCACACAATGCATAAGGCTTGGCATCGTTTGGCACATTTATTATGCTACTTATGTGTTCACACGTTAAGTTTTGCTTCCCTTTGCCAGCTGAATATGAGATTTGCTGACATCCAACCTCAGGACAATGCATTCCAGGGTTTTTTCCGTAATTTTGTAGTTTGCAATGAATAGGATAGCTGCCACCAGGCCCAGTACTTTTTGGAACAAGAAAAATGCCTCTTGTGCCATCAACACAACAATTTTCCCTTGATGTAGGTGCTGAATTTTTGTGCAGTCCTGTGTGCCGCTTTATATTTTTTTTTGAGATGTTCACACCACAAATGATACATTTCACCTTTGGATGACTGGTAAATATGTTTTTGTTGAGTCAGAATCACTAGCTTCACAGGGTTCGGTCTCTGGTGGCTGGTTTGGCAGTATGGTGGCATTATCCGTGGGTGATGTCTCCATAATTTGCAATTCACTTGTTTTGTGTGGATATGATTGGTCTCTTGTCTCTGGAACCATAACCATGTCATGTGATGCTGCATCTAATACACTCTTGTTAGGCCCTGGTAGCAGAGTTTACGTACTGGATTCATCTGAACTTGTTCGTGGTTCAGCATCAGATACAACTAATGTGCATTTACTGGCATGAAGCTCAGCAATACTTTTGATTCTTGTTTTCTTGCCACACAAACAATGGTAGTGTGATCTCTTGGAGCATTCAGCCAGGCGACAGATCATAAACCTAAAACCTGTGAACAGTAACAGCCAAAACAAATATGTATATAAATACATATATCAATATTGGCATGTAACAGTGTACAATATGCATATATATGTATGTATATATATATATATATATATATATATATATATATATATATATATATATATATATATATATATATATATATATATATATATATATATATATATATATATATATATATATATATTTATATATTTAGATCCAACCAGATATTTAAATAGATTTGTATTTATAAACATTACATAGCCAAACATATTAAATTAAAAGCATCGTGACTAAGGAAATGAACCTCAAAGTTGGGAGAGCAGTTCTATAGACAGATATTTTCTCAACAATTTGTATCAGCAAATATTTGTTAATTCTCCAATTTTGTACAAATTGTTGTTTTTCCCTTTAATGTGACTGTATAACAAGTTTTTGCTCAAGCAGTTACCATGAAGTTTCAAAATGTCTCATATATTAGTAAGCATCTGTTTGTTGAGGACATCTAAGCTTCAATTATGATACTTAATTGTTATTATGTTGAACAAGAATCCTGTCAACTAATGCTCTGCTCTATTGAAACTAGTCAAATGTATGTTAAATGCAACAAGGTCATAACTAAACCTAAGCTTATGTATAAACCCCTTATTATAAATATCCATAGATCAGTGTGGGGAAGTAACTAGGAGGAACGTGTTAAGAGATAGTATCTTACTTTTGGCTGAAGACAAATTCCCACACACCCCTGACTATCATAAATAAGTTTTCTATCCTTAATTATAGCTTGAAAGTAATGCATGTTCAATTGAAAGTGATGGCGATTAGATATGCAGACACATGGGAGCATAGGGCTGAGGCCCCCACTGAATCCTCAAGGGCCAGGTGCTCAGGCCACCGTGGATCCAGTAACTGGTTTATGAATATGGTTATTCAATATAACATACCATGATAGGTGAAACTGTGTTTTTCATGGAATCTCCTAAGATGCCACCTTATGTTGTGTGCTGAACTGGGCTCAATGTGGTGAGTGGAGCACAGTGGGCATGGTCCAAAACAGTTCGGCACCAATGATGTAGCACTCACCGATGTGGGGATAATGCTGGCAACACCACCTACAATATAAATTAGGATTTTTCAGTTAATTAGCAAGGATAATACACACTATATGCCATATTCATTATATAAAGGTAGTACATATCTAAGTAGCAGCATGTTTAAAAGCATTTAATTTGCACTTGTATCAATTCCACACATGCACACAGTAACTTCACCCTGGTAGAGACTGTGCTGCATCAAATCATTAACAACTTAAAATAATTCAAAGCAGCTCTTACCAGATAAAGACAGAAGTTCGGATCCATGTTGTCTCAATGTTAATTCCAAACAGGCTTCTCGCCATTCCCGCTCAACTTCGGCAAGTTGGGCTAAATAACCAGAATTTAAGGTAAGTGGGTGCCAAACAATTAATTATGTGCAGAAAAGTCTATGTGTGTTGGTTGGGTCTCCTCCTTGCCTAAGTAGTCTTTGTGTGTTGGTTGGGTCTCCTCCTTGCCTCAGTAGTCTATGTGTGTTGGTTGGGTCTCCTCCTCGCCTCAGTAATCTATGTGTGTTGGTTGGGTCTCCTCCTTGCCTCATTAGTCTATGTGTGGTGGTTGGGTCTCCTCCTTGCCTCATTAGTCTGTGTGTTGGTTGGGTCTCCTCCTTACCTGAGTAGTCTATGTGTGTTGGTTGGGTCTCCTCCTCGCCTCAGTAATCTATGTGTGTTGGTTGGGTCTCCTCCTTGCCTCATTAGTCTATGTGTGGTGGTTGGGTCTCCTCCTTGCCTCATTAGTCTGTGTGTTGGTTGGGTCTCCTCCTTACCTCAGTAGTCTATGTGTGTTGGTTGGGTCTCCTCCTTGCCTCATTAGTCTATGTGTGGTGGTTGGGTCTCCTCCTTACCTCAGTAGTCTATGTGTGCTGGTTGGGTCTCCTCCTTGCCTCAGTAGGGTATGAGTGGTGGTTGGGTCTCCTCCTTACCTCAGTAGTCTATGTGTGGTGGTTGGGTCTCCTCCTTGCCTCAGTAGTCTATGTGTGTTGGTTGGGTCTCCTCCTCGCCTCAGTAATCTATGTGTGTTGGTTGGGTCTCCTCCTTGCCTCATTAGTCTATGTGTGGTGGTTGGGTCTCCTCCTTGCCTCATTGGTCTACGTGTGTTGGTTGGGTCTCCTCCTCGCCTCAGTAGTCTATGTGTGTTGGTTGGGTCTCCTCCTTGCCTCAGTAGTCTATGTGTGTTGGTTGGGTCTCCTCCTTGCCTCATTAGTCTATGGGTGGTGGTTGGGTCTCCTCCTTGCCTCAGTAGTCTGTGTGGTGATTGGGTCTCCTCCTTACCTCAGTAGTCTATGTGTGGTGGTTGGGTCTCCTCCTTGCCCCATTAGTCTTTGTGTGGTGGTTGGGTCTCCTCCTCGCCTCAGTAGTATATGTGTGTTGGTTGGGTCTCCTCTTTTGCTCCAGAACGAGGCCTTGTAACAGATTTGAATGCAATTCACTTAACCTGTTTCAGAGGAAATGACTTGTGGGCCGTATGACCAGTGGACCTTCTGAACATAGGTCGGTCACCGTGTGGCCACTCAAAGTTTGTTTGGATTGGTTCATGATTTGCTTTTTATTGGACCGCATCTCCAATAGAAAGTCCGATGTTTGGTTGCATCTCATTGGCTCCCCGTGCAGGCTTGATATAGGCGAGGTCTTAATGTCTCAAATGCATAGTTTTAGAGCCTGATTTTGGACAGACGCCAATTTTGTTATATTCGAAGGGCGGGCAATCCAATAATTTAAGGTACCATGGTCAATTATAGATCGTTCAAGGAACCGGTAAAGCCTCGGGAGGACATTTCAGTCAGCTCCCCCAATCCATATTTTGAATTTGGATTGAACTAAGATATCAGATATGTGCGATTAAATATTCAGGGTTTATTTTATCATATATTCAGCCGAGAATCTTGGTTTCTTCCACTACATATACAACATTGTCATCGAGGGTAAGGGTGGGGTCAGGATTAAGAGATCTTTAATTACAGAAATGGATACAAACAGCGCTCATTTTTGAAAATCTTGGTATCAGTCAGGCTCAGCTGGGGGTGCCTTTTGATAGTTTGTATGCTTCACCCACATTAAATGAACATGCTATCCTGGTTTGATAATAATCATAATAGTAATAATTAATTGGGTTTAAGACAATCCGCTGACGGCTTCTTGCCTCGATGAAATGGCAAGTAAATGGATAAAAACAGAATATATGGGTCATGCAGAAGTAATATCAAAGTCTCAGTCAGTGTCCGAGTAATCTGGTTTTGAATTTTTCCCTACTATTTGTTCATGTGATTTGCTTTAGCAACAATATTTTATTGAAGTTTCTTCGTTGGTACTCCCGACCAATGGCGGGGCCCAACAAGGGGTCCTCATAGATGAGCTGCTCAACAAGCACAAATGACATCAGGGATATGTCAGTGCAATACTCAGGCT
>JAXDRA010001167.1:0-20270 GCA_034190875.2 Urechis unicinctus
GGTTCAGTCAATCGGCTGGTGGCGACTTGCCTAGGATAATCGTGTCCAATTTTGATCTTTTTCCATCCCCATTTATCCTAGAACGCAGCTGCGTCATCAGGTCAATCTCATCTATTAACCTTCCTTGGCACCTGATTAGAAAAGATATCGCGTGGTGTTGCCGTTAAACGCTAACACTCACTCACTCACTTTCCATCACCATAGCATAGCACTGCGCATGTGAAAGACACTTTAAAATACCCGGTGGTGAATTCATTTGTTGCCAATTAGTGTCATACCTAAGAAAACCAATATTTGTGATGATGTAAGGCAAACCCTTCCCTAATCCACAATAAAACACTGTTGGATTGATCAAATGACTACATCCCATATCAAACGTCTTCTATCCAATCGTGGGCCCAAATGACAGCAGCCTGACTAAAAGCACAATTTTCAGCTGAATAGCCTCAGTTGGGAGAGCGTTAGACTGAAAGATCTCAAGGTCCCCTGTTCCAATCCCGGGTTTCGGCATTTCCCGGCGGTTGACAATTGCTTTCGGCACAATCTATCAGAAAACATTATGAAAGAGATTACCACGCCCAAAACGCAGAAGCAATCTTCGCATTTATCTGCGTCATTCAGTGACTTTTCAACGGCCACACCAAGGAAGGCTCAACATGCTATCATTATATAATGGTCTTTAAGAAACTCCTTCATCAGTACAGAATTGTCTATTTTCAACTTGGATTCATTCACCTTCTTCAGCTACTTACCGCAATTCCCCATCCATTATAGTTTAATCATACCTTCACAATATTATCAATTATGCCTCGATTTTTTTCCCACTTCATGCTATCATCAGACAAATGGCAACTAAATCTTCTCCGATCGCCTTTGGGTTTATCTCCTTATGGTATCCAATATCAAAACTATCCTAATATTAGAAAAGAGCAACTCGACGATAGATTGGGCATAGCTTGGCATCGATCATAACGACTTTAATGCCTGTCACGATGTAATGATCTTTTGACTTGTGAATCAATCCGTTAGCTCATCGTAACATCAACTTTTAAGCTGATTTGATAATCTCTGTAATTAGGGCAAGGGTCGTCCCTTATGGCGATACATTTACATTGCTCTTTTCCATTTTTTTTTCAATACTTCAACGAGATTAGGCCGTTAAACGTGCCTGAAATCGACAGTTGCCTACTGAATAATATCTCGGGGATTCAAATGGTCAGTCTCATGCCCTGTGGCTGTTATGCGTTGGTCCCTCGTCTCAGGAAGTTGACACAGCCATGTGGCAATATTTGTCCAGGTGGGACTTGCCATTAGACGATTCGAGCTCACGTACCTCATCTTCACCATATCCCCTGTGGGTCCGGGAAGATGTCAATAACTTTCGCATGTCTAAGAGGGACTAAGGGGGGGGGGCACTTGCCGTGGCTTGCACCGTGCGGTGACAGGGATCCTGTGTTGGGTATAGGCCTTGCGAGGCCGGCCATCTGTTGCACACCTTTGGCCCGATACACTGACGAGGCTGAAGACGTTCAGTCAATCGGCTGGTGGCGACTTGCCCTAGGATAATCGTTTCCATTTTGATCTTTTCCATCCCCATTTATCCTAGAACGCAGCTGCGTCATCAGGTCAATCTCATCTATTAACCTTCCTTGGCACCATATAACAGATTAGCGTTGGTGTGCCGTTAAACGCTACACTCACTCACTCACTTTCACCATAGCATATCACTGCGTATGTGAAAGACACTTTAAAATACCGGTGGGTTAAATTATTTGGTGCCAATTAGTGTCATATCATTAAGAAAAACCCAAATTTTGATGAGGGAAACCATTCCTAAACCAAAAAAAACACGTTGGATGTGTCAAAAATACATCCCATACAGAACCGCCTATCCAATCGTGGCCAAAAGACAGCGCCTGCTAAAACACAATTTTCGCTGAAAAAGCTCATTGGGAAGCTTAACTGAAATCTAAGGTCCCCTGTTCAAAACCCGGGGTTTTGGGATTCCCGCGGGTGACAAGCTTTCGGCACAATCTATCAAAAACTTAAAAGAGTACCCGCCCCAACCGAACAATCTCGCATTTTTCTGCGTCATTTATGCTTTTCAACGGCCACCCAAGGAAGGCTCAAACATGCTATCTTAATAAATGGTCTTTTAAAAAAAAACTCCCCTTCATCATAACCAGAATTGCTTACTGTTTTTTAACTTGGGTTCATCACCATTTCTTCACTTACTTGCCCAATCTTCCCCATCCTGTAAAATTTTTTTCTCAATACCTAACCCCAATTTTAACCCCAAAATTTAAGCTCGATTTTTTTTCCACATCAAAGCTATGATCAGACTAATGCAAAAAATCTTCTCCGTCGCCTTTTGGGGCTTTCTCCTTATGTATCCAATATCAAAATATTCTAGAATTGAAACAGCACTACTGAACGGTAGATTTGGCAACATTTTTGGGTCGATCAAACTGACTTTTAAAGGCTCTGGTCCGATGTATGATACTTTTGACTTTAAATCCCATGCCCGGTGCTCGTCGGTAGACCTCAACTTTTAAAACTGATTTGATAACTCAGTTTAATTTAAGGGGCAAGGGTTCGAGTCCCTTATTGGGGGTAATTTTACTTTTTCTTTATTTCCTGTTTTCTTTTCAAATCTTCATACACAAATTAGGCCAGTTAAACGTGCACGAAAATCGGCAGTTGCCTGACGGGAAAAATTATTCGGGGGGTATTGCAATGGGTCGTCTCATGCACCTGTGGCTGCTTTAGGCTTGTCCTCGTCTCAAAGGGGAAGGTTGACACCAAAACCCAGTTGGGCAAAAAATTTGTGCCAGGTGGGACTTGCCCTTTAAGTACGATTCCAGCATCACGTCCCCTCATCTTCACCATATCCTCCCGTGTCCCGGGGAAAATGGTCCAAGGGAAACTTTTTTTCCCCCGCATTTCATAAAGGGGATAAAGGGGGGGGGGGCCACCGTTGGCCCTTTGGGGTTGCAACTCGTGTCGGGTTGACGTGGGATCCCGGGGGGTTGGGGATAGAGTCCCTTCGAGGGGCCGGCCATCTGTTGCACCCCACTTTGCCCGATTCCCTCGCAGAGGCGAAATACCTGGTTCATCACCCGGCGGTGGGGACTTGCCCTAGGATTCGTTTTTCCATTTTGATCTTTTCCCTCCCCCCTTTAATCCTAAACCAGCTGCGTCATCAGGGCAAACTCATCTATTAACCTCCTTGGCACCATTAACAATTTCTTGGTGGCCGTTAAACCTACCTCACTCACCCCTTTCCCCCTAGCATATCACTGCGTAGTGAAAAACACTTTAAAAATACCGTGGTTAATTTTTTTGCCAATTGTGTATACTTAAATAAACCCAAAAATTTTGATGAGTAGGAAACCTTCCCCCAACCCAAAAAAACCTGTTGATTGAAACAATGACAATCCCTACAAACCGTCTTCTATCCCAACGTGGGGCCAAATGCCCGCACCTGAAAAAAACAATTGTCACTGAAATACTCATTTTTGGGGGCTTAACTGGATCTAAAGTCCCCCGTTCAAAAACCCGGGTTTCCCGGGATTTTCCCGGCGGGGGACAAATTTCTTTCGGCACAAAACTACAAAAACATTAGAAAAGATTTAAAACCAGCCCAAAAAGCAGAAGCAAAACTTCCATTTTAAACTGCGTCATTCAGTGACTTTTCAAAAAAGGCCCACCCCAAAAAGGGTCAAATATGCTATCTTTTTAAAAAGGTCTTTAAAAAAAAACTTTCCCTTTTATCTAAACCCGAAGTTTTCTTACTGTTTTCAAATTGGATTTTTCACCCTTTTTTTCACTTACTTAGCCCAATCTTCCACCTCCTGTGAATATTTTTTTACATCAATACCCTTTACATATTAATCCAATATTTAAAGCCTCGATTTTTTTTTCCCACGATTCAATGCAAAAGCACAGACATAAAAGGCAACTAAATCTTCTCCTGATCCCCTTTTGGGTCTTATCTCCTTTGGGTATCCAATAATCAAAAATATCTCTAGATATTGAAAAACGGGCAAATACGAACGGGAAAAGGTGGGCAATACTTTGGGGATCGATCATAACGGGCTTTAAAAGGGTCTGGGCACAGATGTAATATACTTTTGACTTTGAAAACACTGCCCGGGACTCATCGGTAAGCCAGCTTTTAAAGCTGATTTATATCCAGTGGTAATCTAAGGGGCAAGGGTTCGGTCCCTTATTGGGCGATCTTTTTTATTTGCTCTTTATTCCCTGTTTTTCTTTTCAAATACTTCATACACGAAAATTTGGCCGTTAAAAGGCACTGAAAATCGAGCAGTTGCCCACTGGAATAATTACTACGGGGAATTGGGAAAAAGGGGCAAGTCTCATGCCCCTGTGGCTAAGCTTTATGGCGTGGGTCCCCGTCTCAACGGGGAAGGGGTTTACCAGCCCAGTGTGGGCAAAAATTTTTTCCAGGTGGGCTTGCCATTTAAATACGATGTCCGAGCATCACATCACCCTCATCTTTCACCCTTCCTCCCGTGGGCCGGTGAAAATGGGCCAAGAATCTTTCTGCATGCATAAAGGGGACTAAAGGGGGGGGGGGCCCCCGTTGGGCCTGGCTTGCAACTCGTGTCGGGTTTACAGTGGGTCCGGTGTTTTTGGGATAGAGGGCCTTTCAGGCCGGCCGTATCTGTTGCACACCCCTTTGGGCCCGATTACCCTCGCGAAGGCGAATACCTGGTTCAGTCAAACGGCCCGGTGGCGACTTGCCCTAGGATTCTTTCCATTTTGATCTTTTCCTCCCCCATTTATCCTAGAACGCGCTGCGTCATCAGGGCAAACTCATCTATTAACCTTCCTTGGCCCCATATAACAGATACTTGGTGGCCGTTAAAACCCACCTCACTCACCCTTTCCCATACATTCACTCGAGTAAAGACACTTTAAAATACCGGGGGTTAATTCCTTTGGTGCCCAAATTGTGTCATATCATTAAAAAAACCCAAATTTTGATGATAGGAAAACCTTCCCTAAACCAAAAAACAAATGTTTGGGTGTGATCAAAAGACTAAATCCATCAAACCGCTCATCCAATCGTGGCCAAAATGACAAACCTGACTAAAACCCAAAATTTTCAGCGAAATAGCTCATTGGGAGGCTTAGACTGGATCTAAAGGGCCCCTTTTAAAACCCGGGTTTCGGCATTCCCGCGGTGACAATTGCTTTCGGGACAAACTATCAAAAAAATTATGAAAAAGATTACCCCCCCCCAAAACGCAGAACAAACTTCCTTTTTTTTTGCTCAAATTTATGACTTTTTAACGGCCACCAAGGAAGGCTCAACTATGCATCATTATTAATGGGCTTTAAAAAAAACCCCTTCATCAGTAACCAAATTGTCCTTCTGTTTCAACTTGGATTCATTTACCTTTCTTCACTTACTTAGCCGCAATCTTTCCCCCATCCTTTGAAATTGTTTTACATCAAAACCTATCACATATTAATCCCGATTTTAATGCCTCGATTTTTTTTCCCCACGATTCAATGCATTGCATCAGAATAATGGCAAACTAATCTTCTCCTGATCGCCTTTTGGGGGCTTATCTCCCTTTTGGTACCAAAAATCAAAACTATCTCTAGATATTAGAAAAAGGCAACTACGAACGGGTAATTGGGCAAAAGCTTTGGCATCGATCATAACGACTTAAAGGCCTGGGCACAATGTAATGATCTTTTGACTTTGAAAACACACCCGGTTAGCTCATCGGTAAGCCAACTTTTAAGCTGATTTGATAATCCAGTGGTAAACTAGGGCAAGGGTTTAGTCCCTTATTGGCGAACTTTTTCATTTGCTCTTTATTCCATGTTTTTTTTTTCAAATACTTCATACACGAAGATTGGCCTTAAAAAGGCACGAAAAAACGAGCGTTCCTACTGGAATAATTTTCTCGGGGGAATTTCAAATGGGTCAAGTCTCATGCACCCTGTGGGTAAGCTTTATGGCGTTGGTCCTCGTCTCAAAAGGGAATTTTGGTTTCCCCCCCCCCCCACCGTCTTTCAAACGGGAAAAAATGGGTTTTTTTTTAACAACAAGCCCCCAGTGGGGGGTTGGGGGTCAATAAATTTTTTTTTTGGGCCAATGTTTGGGGTGGACCTTGGACCCAAACATTTTTTAAAGGTTGTTTACGATTGGTTTTCCCGAGCCCACTCAACAAAGTTCCACCCTCATTACTTTTTTTCCCCCCCCACCATATTCCCCCTCCCTGCGGGTGCCCCGGTGGAGGAATAGTCCCAAAATGAAAGCCCTTTTGTGTTTTTGTTTCCCTGCAAAAAAAAAACATGTTTTGCATAAGAAGGGGAAAAACTAAAAGGGGGGGGGGGGGGGCAAAAACCCGGTTTTTTTTTTGGGCTTTTCCATACCCCTTTTAATCCTTTTTTGCAACGGGCGTCATCAGGTTGCAATCTCATCTATTAACCTTCCTGGCATCCATATAAGAAGATTAGCGTCTGGAGTGTGCCGTTAAAAACGCTAACAACTCACCTCACTCACTTTTTCAGCACATAGCATCTCACTGCGCATGTGAAAGACACTTTACAACTACCGGCGTGCGTTAATTAATTTTGTTGTGCCAATTAGTGTCATATCATTAAGAGAAACCCAAGATTTTGATGATGTAGGAAAACCAATTCCCTAATCCAAAATAAATACACTGTTGGGTGATTTCAAAATGACTACAGTCCATATCAGAACCGGCTGCTATGCCAAATCGTCGGCCAAAAGGTGACAGCAGGCCTGACATAAAAGCAACAATTGTCCGCTGAATTTAGCTTCAGTTGGGAGGAGCGTTAGACTGAAGATCTCAAATGTGTCCCCGTTCAAATCCCGGGTTTCGGGCATTCCAGGCGGGCGGTGGGGGGGGGGGGGGTGACAATTGCTTTCGGCCAAATCTATCAGAAAACATTATGAAAGAGATTACCGTTGGTTGTGTGTTGTGGGTGTGCCCAAAACGTTCAGAAGCAATCTTCGCATTTATCTGCGTCATTCAGTGACTTTTCCACGGCAACAAACAAGTAAGGCTCAAAACTATGCGATCATTTATATAAATGGTCTTGTAAAAAGAAAACTCCAGGGGTGGGGTTAACCAGAGACTTTGTATTTACTGTTTTCAATTTGGATTCATTACCATTTCTTTCAGCTTACGTATCCGACAATCTTCAACCTCCATGTGAATATTGTTTTACATCAATACCTATCACAATATTCTACTCCAGATATTTAATGGCCTCGATTTTTTTTTTTCCCCGTGATTTCCCAATGCATGGAATCAGACATAAATGCAAACTACAATAATTCTCCTGCATCGCCT
The DNA here is from genome assembly GCA_034190875.2 of Urechis unicinctus. Lineage (NCBI taxonomy): Eukaryota > Metazoa > Annelida > Polychaeta > Xenopneusta > Urechidae > Urechis > Urechis unicinctus. Next base: position 7,365 of record JAXDRA010001167.1, read on the forward strand.
TTTGGGTCTTATCTCCTTATGGTATCCAATCAATCAAAACTAAATCTCTAAGATATTAGCTAGAACGAGCAAATAATGAAAACGGAGGAGATTTGTGGGCAAGAGCATTTGGGGCATCGATCATAACTGACTTTAAATGGCTTCGGTCACTTTTGGGTAATGATACTTTTGAATTGTGAAAACACTTGCCCCGGTAGCTCAGTCGGATTAGAGAATCAGACTTTTAAAGATCTTATTTGATCATCTCAGTGGTAATCTGAGGGCCCCAGGTTCGAGTCCATTATTGGGCGATACATTTTTTACATTTGCTCTTTATTCCATGTTTTTCTTTTCAATACTTCATACACGAAGATTAGTGCCAGTTTAAACGTGTGCCACTGAAAATCGAGCAGTTGCACTGACTGGCAGAATTATCTACGGGGATATTGCAAATTGGTCAATTCTCATGCCGCCGTGGCTTAAGCTTTATGGCGGTGGTCAATCGTCTCAACGGGAAGGGTTGACACAGCACCCAGTGGGGGCCAAGGATTTTTGTGCCAGGTGGGACTGTTCCATTTAAGGACGATGTCCGAGGCATCACAGTCACCCTCATCTTTCACCTATAATCCTTCCCTGTGGGTCCCGGTGAAGAATAGGTTATCAATTGATGAATTCTTTCTGCATGTCATAAAGAGGGGTACCTAACAAGGGGGGGTGGGACCCCCCTGTTTTTGGAAGTTGGCTTGGCAAATCGTCTTTGTCGGTTGAACAGTGGAATCCTGGGTGGTGGTGGGGTCATATGAGGTTCCTGCGATTTCCGGCCGTTATCTGTTTGCACACTCACTTTGAGGGCCTCGGATTACACATCGACGAGAGGCTGAAATGCCCTGGTTCAGTCAATCGGGCTGGTGGCCGACTTGCGCGACTAGGATAATCGTTTTTTTCATTTTGATCTTGTCCATCCCATTTACATCCTAGAATCGCAGCTGCGTAAATCATTCAATTCATCTACCAACCTTCATCTATTTTTTTGCTTGGCACCATATAACCAAATCCCCCGTTTGTGTGCCGTTTAAACTACTAACAACTTCACTCAAGCACTTTCACCATAGCATATCACTCAGAACGTAATGTGCAAGGACACTTTAAAATACCGGCGGGTTTCCGCCCTTTCTTGATCTGTCATTAATTCGCCCTTCATTTTTTGCAATCCATAGTTCCGTTCATATCATTAAGAGAAACGCCAAGATTTGTGATTGAGTAGGAAAACCATTCCCTAATCCAAAAAATAAAACACTGTTGGATGTGATCAAATGCACTACATCCCATATCAAGAAACCGGTCTTTCATCGGATCGTGGCCAAAATGACATCAGCCTGACTAAAAGCCACAATTGTCAAGCTGAAATCAGCCTCATGGGAGAGCGCTTATACTGAGATCTAAAGGTCCCCCTGGTTTTCAAATCCCGGGTTTCGTTGCATCCCGGCGGGTGGTTGACAATTGCTTTCGGCAAAATCTACTCAGAAAACATTATGAAAGAGATTACCACGCCCAAAACGCAGAAGCCAAGTCTTCGCAGTTATTATGCTGCGTCATTACAGTGACTTTTTCAAAAAACGGGCACACCAAGGAAGGCTCAAAACTATGCTCATCATTATTAAATGGTTCTTGAGGTAAAAGAAACCTCCCTTCATCAGTTTCCCGAATTTTTCTTATTTTTGGGCAACTTGGATTTCATTCACCATTTCTTCATGCTTACTTAGCCGCAATCTTCAAACCATCCATTTGAATTTTTGTGTTACATCAATCACTTATCACAATATTTAATCCAGATATTTAATGCCTCGCTTTTTTTTCCCACGATTCAATGAAATTATGCATCATACATAAATGGGCAAACTAAATCTTCTCCTGATCGCCTTTTGGGTCTTATCTCCTTATTGGTGGTACTCCAATAATCAAAACTATCTCTAGAGATTAGGAAGAACGGCAACTATGAACGGATAGATGTGGGCTAAGGCAGCATTTGGGCATTCGATCCACCATAACTGACTTTAATGGCTCTGGTCACAGATATTAATGAGGCTTTGACTTGTGAACTCACATGCCCCCGTTTGCTCAGTCGGTACGGAGCATCAGACTTTTAAACGCTGATTTGATAATCTCAGTGGTAATTGAGGGTCAAGAGGTCAATAGTCCCGTAATTGCCCAGGCGATACACTTTTTTACATTTGCTCTTTTATACCATTCTTGTTTTTCTTGTTCAAATACTTCATACACGAAGATTAGGCCAGTGAAAACAACGTGCACTTAATGCCAATCGAGCAGTGGCCTGACTGAACCTAATTATCGACGGGGTATATGCAAATGGGTTTCAACTCCCATGCACTTCTGTGGTCTAAGCTTTTATTTTCGTTAGGTCACTCGGTCTCACGGGAAGGGGTGAAACAGCCCAGTGTGGGCAAAAATTTTGTGGCAGGTGGGACTTGCCCTAATTTAAGAAGTAACGATGTCCGAGCATCAAACCAGTCAACCTCACTTTCCTCTTTCACCATTATCCCCCATGTGGGTACGGGTGGAAGAATGGTCCAATGAATGGTTGTCTTCTGGGCATTGTCAAAAAAACAAAAACTCAGTTTGGGGTATCCCTTTTTGGGGGGGGGCCAACCTGTTGGGCCCGTGGATTGCAAAGCGTGTCGGTTGGGACAGTGGGATCCTGGTGGTGGGGTATTAATAGAGGTCCCTTGCGAACCGGCCGGCCGTACTCTGTTGCACATGACCTTTGGCCCGTGATTAACACTCGAGAGAGAGGCTGAAATGACCTGGTTCAGTCAATCCGTTGTGTGGTCGACTTTTTGAAAATAGGATAATCGTGTTTCACATTTTGATCTTTCCATCCCCATTTTTATCCTAGAAACGCAAAAGCTGGCGTCAATCAGGTCAATCTCATCTATTCCAAAAACTTCCTTGGCACCATATAACAGATTTAGCGTTTGGGTGCCGTTAAACCGCTACGCTAACACAACTCACTCAACTCAAACTTTCACACCATAGCATATCACTGCGCGGCAGTGGAAAGACCCACTTTTTTAAAATACCGGTGGGTTTAATTCATTTGGGTGTTGGGGGGGCCAATAGGTTGGGGTCCCCATATCCATTAAGAAGGAAAAAAACCCAAGATTTTTTGAATGAGTAAGAAAACCATTCCCTAATCCAAAATAAACACTGTTTGGATGTGGATTCACATATGACTACATCCCATATCAGAACCGTTCTTTCTATCCAATCGTGGCCAAATGACAGCAGCCTGACTAAAAGCACACAATTGGGTCAGCTTGAAATAGCTCCAGTTGGGGAGAGCGTAGACTGAAGATCTAAAGAGTCCCTGTTCAATCCCGGGTTTCGGCACATTCCCGGCGGGTGACATTGCTCGGAAGGGTGACAATTGCTTTCGGCACAATCTAGTCAAGAAAACATTATGAAAAGATTACCACACGCCCCAAAACGCAGAAGCAATCTTCGCATTTATCTGCGTCATTCAGTGACTTTCAACGGCCACAACAAAGGAAGCTCAAATATGCAATCATTATATAAATGGTGGTGTTTGTAAAAGAAAACTCCCCCTTCATCAGTAACCAGAAGTTGTAGATATACTGGTTTCACAACTTGGATTCATTCACCATTTCTTTCTCAGCTTACTTAGCCGCAATCTTCCACCATCCATGTGGGAATATTGTTTTTTACATCAATACCTATCACAAATTTAAAATCCAGATATTTTAATATGCCTCGATTTTTTTTCCCACTTTCCCACGATTCAATGCATATGCAATCAGACCATAAATGGCAAAACTAAATCTTCCCTCCTGACGCCTTTTTGGGTCTTATCTCCTTATTGGTAATCCCACATAATGCAAAACTATCTCTAGATATTAGAAGAACGAGCAACTACGAACGGATAGATGTGGGCAATAGCATTTGGGCTCGATCATAACTGACTTTAATGGCTCTGGTTCAACAGACGGTAATGATACTTTTGACTTGTGAAATCACATGCCCCGGTTAGCTCAGTCGGTTTAGAGCCAATCAGACTTTTAAAGCTGATTTGATAGGGATCTAGCAGTGGTAATCTGAGGGTCAAGGAGTTCGAGTCCCCTTATTGGGCGATAACATTTTTACATTTGCTCTTTATACCACTGTTTTTTTTTTTCAAAACATAATTTTTAAACGAGATTAGGCCCCAGTTTTAAACGTTGCACTGAAAAAATCGAGCAGTTGCCCTGACTGGAATAATTATCTACGGGGGAATATTGCAAATTGGTCAAGTCCCCTCATGCAACCCTGTGGGCAAGCTTTTAAAATTTCTTTGGTCACGTCGTCCTCAACCGGGAAAGGGGTGACACAGCCCCAGTGGGGGACAATGATTTTTGTGCCAGGGGGGACCTTGCACGATTTAAGGCACGATGTGGAGTCGAGATCAAGCCCACCCCAATCTTTCAATTCCACCTCTTTCACCATAATCCTCCCCTGGGTGGGTCCCGGTGGAAAGAAATAGGTTCAATGAATCTTTCTGAATGTCATAAGAGGGGACTAAAAGGGGGGGGGGGAGTGCCTGTTTTGCTTGGCCGTGGCCTTGCAACTCGTGTCCGGTTACAGAGGGATCTTGGTGGTTTGGGTTAATAGAGGTCCTTGCGCAGGGACGGCCGGCCGTATCTGTTGCACCAACACTTTTTGGCCCGGATTACACCTCTGACAAGGCCCTGAAATGAACCTGGGTCAGTCCCCAATCGGCTTGGTGGGGCGACCCTTGCCCTAGGGATATTCGGTTTCCCATTTTGAAAATTTTTCATCCCCATTTAATCCTAGAACCGACAGCTGCGTCAAATCAGTCACTCTCATCTATTAACATTCCTTTTGGGCACACATATAAACAGATTAGCGTTGGTGTGGCCGTTTAAACGCTACACTCCACGCATTCAACGTTTTCACCTCACCATAGCATATCACTGCGCATGTGAAAGGACACTTTTAAAAAATACCGGTGGGGTTCATTCATTTTGGAGGGGGCGTGGTCACAGAATGATTTGGAAGTGTCGTGGTTTGAGAGAAACCCCCAGATTTTGATGAGTAGGGAAAACCATTCCCTAATCCAAAATAAAACACTGTTCCTGGAAATCGTGATCAAATCAAATGACGACAATCCCTATCATGAAACCGTCCTTCTGTCTTCTATCCAATCGTTGGCCAAAATGGAACAGCAAGCCTGACTAACCTAAAAAGCACAATTGTCCCAGCTGAAAATATCCTCAGTTTGGGAGATGCGTTAGACCCTGTATAGCATCTAAAGGGTCCCGCTGTTCAATCCCGAGTTTTCGGCATTCCCGGCGGGTGAGGGGTGGACCAATTGCTTTCGGCACAAATCTATTCAGAAAAACATTAATTGAAAGAGAATTAACACGCCCAAACGCAAGAAGAAGCCATCTCTCGCATTTTATTCTTGCGTACATTCAGTGACTTTTCACAACGGGCCACACCCCAGGAAGGCTCAAACTATGCTAATCATTATATAAATGGTCCCCTTGTAAAAGAAAACTCCCTTCATCAGTAGTAAAAACCAGAAGTTTGTCTTACTGTTTTCACAACTTGGATTCATTCACCATTTCTTCACTTACTTGCCGCAATCTTCCACCATCCAATGTGAATATTGTTTTTATTACCAATCATACTATCAACAAAGGATGTGCGATTGTGCTAATCCAGAATATTTAATGCCCTCGATCATATGTTTTTCCCAACCACGAGACATTCGAGAATGCCATATTCATACAGGAACATAATAACTGGCAATCCACTCTAAATCTCCTCTCCTGAATCGCCTTTATGGGTCCTTATTCTCCTTATGGGTATCCTATAAACCAAACAACCAAGATCTCCTTAGATTCTCTCAGACGTTAAAGCGAGCTAACACTCTGAACGATAGAATCGTGGGGCAAATAGCAATTTTGGGCATCCGATCGTAACTGACTTTAAAATGGGCTTCTGGTCAACAGATACGAGATTTTGACTTTTATGAACAATCGCACCGAGACACTTGCCCGGGTTTCGCTCAGTCGGTAGATAGAGCATCATGACTTTAAAAGCTTGGATAGGATAAATCTCAGTACTGTAATCTGAGGGTCAATGGTTTCGAGTCCCTTATTTGGGCTATACAATTTGTACGATTTGCCTTTTATCAACCAGGTTTTTTCTTTCAATACTTCAATACACGAAGATTTAGGCCAGTTAAACCGTGCACTTGAAAATCGAGCAGTTGCCCGACTGAATCATTATCTACGGGGAGCCACCAAATGGGTCAAGTCCCTCAGGCAACCCTGTGGGCCAGTAAAGGCACCATCTACATCGGCCGAAGGGTTGACACAACCCGTGTTGGCGAATATTTTTGTTTGCCAGGTTGGGACGTGCCAACAACGGATGTCCCGAAATCACAGGCCATCCATCTTGTGCCCAAAAGTAACCCCCCTCGTGGGGATCGTATAAGGAAAATACAACCCCTCGCATATTCTGCACGTCATAAAGGGGACATACCAACATGGGTATACAGAACCTAATCCCCCTAGCTTGCAACTCCGGACAAAATACCCCGACAATGGTGGTTTGTTTATAGCTAGCGTCCAATGCCATCACCCCGCCAAGTCAAAAATAACCCCCATAAGCCCGGACTACACCTCAACCAACGCTGAATTGAACTGTTCCCCAATCGGCTGGTGTCCGGTTTTGGGTAGGATTTTGTTTCATTTTTTGATCTTTTTCCATCGCCATTTACTTGCATAATCGCAGCTGGATCACATCAGGTCCAACTTCTATTTAACCTAGTTGGCACCATGGTGTAACCAATTTGTTATCGCAGTCTTCAAGCTGTTAAACGCTTATTTTTTATCACTTTCACCTTGTCCAAGTACTGCGCATTTGGAAAGACACTAGCGAACCCCACATTTGTTAATTTTTTTTGTTGCCAACTTTTAGTGCATATTTTGAAACCCAACATTTTGAATCATGTGGAGGTGTCATATGATAGCTAGTCACATACCATAACCATTCAATTCCTGTGATCACATGACTCTATCACATATCATGTCACGTACTTTTCTCGACAGTCATGTCAAAATGAACGATCGACTAAATCTAAAAGCAGCATATTTTAGAAATAATCCTCAGTTTTTTGGAAAGCCGGTTTACACTCAAGATCTCTGGTTTTCCCCTTGCTGGCGAATCCCTGGTTTTGCATTCACACAGACTGGGTGGACAAATGGCCAATGCACATCTTTTGAACGGTAATAACAAAGAATTTACCAACGCCCAAAAGCAGGTTATTCTTCCGCATTGTACTGCGTCTATGATAGTGCGTTTCAACGAACCCCCCACAAATGACATTCGCCAAAGTTGCTATCAGTAAAAAATTCTTGTAAAGATAAATTCCATCAACATGCTGTATGACTTACTGTTTTCAAATTAATCATTCAACCATTTCTTTCACTTACATTAACCTGAGAACCTTGTTAAACTATGTGAAAGGTAGTTGTACCCAGTGTATGGGTTCTTTTTTTAATCCAGGCCGACCTACTTAACACCTGCGTTTAAGTTTTTTGATAAACGCTTCCGAAATGCATCTATGAATCAGACTAGTTAAATGCAAACTCTCAATCTTTTGATGAAGCCTTTTTGGGTCTTTTCCTTTCCCAAATTCCTACTCATCAAACTAATCTCTAATGTTTGAACTTCGACGATAAATATCAACCTGAATCATTAGCTGTGGGGCACTAGCAATTGAGCATCTTTCGATTGGGGTTAATGGCTTTGTCACAGAGTGTAATGTTTTGTATGGCAAAATAATCCTTGCCCGGTTTTTGGTCGGTTGAGCATCACTTTTGAGCTGATTTGAACAATTATGTGGTAAAGGGACTAAGGGTCAAATGGTTTCAAGTCCCAATTGTTGTTGGCACATTAACATTTGTACTTTTACTCTTTAATTTCATGGTTCTTTCTTTTCAAATACTTTCATACACGAATATTAGGCCAGTTAAAAAACGTGCACTGAAAAATCGAGCAGTTTGTCCTGAACTGCGAATCATTATCTAGCGGGGATAATTGCCACAAATGTGGGTCCAAGTCTCCATGCACCCTAGGTGGCTAAGCTTTATGCCGGATTCGTCCCATTAATAACGGGTAAGGGTTGACACAGCCAGTGTGGTCGCAATAATTTTTACCAGTGGGACTTGCCATCTTAAGTACGAATGTCCGAAGCATCACAGTCACCCTCATCTTTCACCATCTCCTACCTGTGGGTCCAGTGGAAGAATAGGTCCAAGTTGAATCTTTCTGGCATACTCCAATAAGAGGGGACTAAAGATGGGGGGGGGGGCAACGTTTTTGGCCGTGGCTTGCAACTCGTGTCGTTTACAGTGCGATCCCTGGAACTTGGGTATAAATCCCTTAGCGAGGCCGGCCGTAAATCTGTTGCACACACCACTTTTGGCCCGGATTACACCTCGACGAGAGCACTGGAAATGACCTGTGGTTTTTCGGTCCAAATCGTGGGCTGGTGGCGACTTGCCCTAACGAAATAAATGTTTTCCCATTTTTTTGATCTTTTCCCATCCCCATAGTTTATCCTAGATAACGGCCAGCTAACCCTGTCATCAGTGAAATCTCACTCTATTTAACCTCATAGTTAACCTAACACTTGCACCGATAAACAGATTAACGTTGGTGTGCCGTTAAACGCTACACTCACTCACTCACTTTTCACCATAGCATATCACTGCGTATGTGGAAAGACACTTTAAAATACGGTGGGTTTAACTCATTTGGGGGGGGGGGTGCCACATTAGTGGTCAATATCATTAAGAGAAACCCTAGATTTTGAATGAGTAGAAAAACCAATTCCTAATCCAAAATACACACTGTTGATGTGATCAAATGGACTACAAATCCCCATAATCAGAACCGTCCCCCTTTCTAATCCAATCGTGGCCAAAATGACAGCAGCCTGATTAAACGCACAATTTTGCAGCTGAAATAGCTCAGTTGGGAGAAGCGTTAGACTTGAAGATCTAAATGTCCCCTGTTCAATCCCCCCGGTTTTCGGCATTCCCCGGCGTGTGACAATTGGCTTTCGGCAATAACAATCTATCAGAATACACTTGTTTTTTTTTTTTTTTTTTTTTTATTATGAAAGAGATATTACCACGCACCCAAAACGCAGAAGCCAATCTTCGCATTTATCCTGCGTCTTCAGTGAACTTTTCAAAAACGGCCACCCCAAGGAAGGCTCAAACTAATGCTATCATTATATAAAATGGTCCCTTGTAAAAGAAAAAACTCCCTTCATCAGTACAACCCAAAGAAGTTGTCTTACTGTTTCAAACTTGGATTCATTCACCATTTCCTTCCAGCTTACTTAGCCCCGCAATCTTCCACCATCCATGTGAATATTGTTTTTACATCAATACCTATCACAAATTTTAATCCAGATATTTAATGCCTCGATTTTTTTTTCCCCACGATTCAATGCATATGCATCAGGGGACATAAATGGCAAACGAAATCTTCTCCTGATCGCCTTTTGGGTCTTATCATCTCCTTATGGTATCCCAATAATCAAAACTATCTCTAGATATTAGAAGAACGAGCAACTACTGAACGGATAGGATGGTGGGCAATAGCAATTTTGGGCATCGATCATAACTGACTTTAATGGCTTTCTGGTCACAGATGTACTGATACTTTTGGACTTGTGAAATCACATGCCCGTTTTTTAGCTCCAGTCGGTAGAAGCCAGGGGGGGGACTTTTAAAGCTGATTTGATAATCTCCAGTGGTAATCTAAAGGGTCAAAGGGTTCGAGTCCCTTATTGGGCGATACATTTTTACATTTGCTCTTTGAATTCCATGTTTTTTCTTTTCAAATACAGTCATACACGAAGTGATTAGGCAGTTTTAAACGTGCACTGAAAATCGAGCAGTTGCCCTGACTGGAATAATTATCTACGGGGGATATTGCAAATGGTCAAGGTCTCATGCACCCTGTGGCTAAGCTTTTATGGGCGTTTGGTCACTACCGTCTCGCAACGGGGAAGGGTTGACACAGCCCAGTGTGGGCAATAATTTGTGTGCCAGGGGGGACTTGCCATTTAAGTACGATGTCGCGAGCATCACAGTCCACCCTCATCTTTTCACCATATCCTCCCTGTGGGTCCGGTGGAAGAAATAGGTCCTACACCTCGACGAGAGGCTGAAATGACCTGGTTCAGTCAATCGGCTGGTGGCGACTTGCCCTAGGATAATCGTTTTCCATTTTGATCTTTTCCATCCCCATTTATCCTAGAACGCAGCTGCGTCATCAGGTCAATCTCATCTATTAACCTTCCTTGGCACCATATAACAGATTAGCGTTGGTGTGCCGTTAAACGCTACACTCACTCACTCACTTTCACCATAGCATATCACTGCGTATGTGAAAGACACTTTAAAATACCGGTGGGTTAATTCATTTGGTGCCAATTAGTGTCATATCATTAAGAGAAACCCAAGATTTTGATGAGTAGGAAAACCATTCCCTAATCCAAAATAAACACTGTTGGATGTGATCAAATGACTACATCCCATATCAGAACCGTCTTCTATCCAATCGTGGCCAAAATGACAGCAGCCTGACTAAAAGCACAATTGTCAGCTGAAATAGCTCAGTTGGGAGAGCGTTAGACTGAAGATCTAAAGGTCCCCTGTTCAATCCCGGGTTTCGGCATTCCCGGCGGGTGACAATTGCTTTCGGCACAATCTATCAGAAAACATTATGAAAGAGATTACCACGCCCAAAACGCAGAAGCAATCTTCGCATTTATCTGCGTCATTCAGTGACTTTTCAACGGCCACACCAAGGAAGGCTCAAACTATGCTATCATTATATAAATGGTCTTGTAAAAGAAAACTCCCTTCATCAGTAACCAGAAGTTGTCTTACTGTTTCAACTTGGATTCATTCACCATTTCTTCAGCTTACTTAGCCGCAATCTTCCACCATCCATGTGAATATTGTTTTACATCAATACCTATCACAATATTTAATCCAGATATTTAATGCCTCGATTTTTTTTCCCACGATTCAATGCATATGCATCAGACATAAATGGCAAACTAAATCTTCTCCTGATCGCCTTTTGGGTCTTATCTCCTTATGGTATCCAATAATCAAAACTATCTCTAGATATTAGAAGAACGAGCAACTACTGAACGGATAGATGTGGGCAATAGCATTTGGGCATCGATCATAACTGACTTTAATGGCTCTGGTCACAGATGTAATGATACTTTTGACTTGTGAAATCACATGCCCGGTTAGCTCAGTCGGTAGAGCATCAGACTTTTAAAGCTGATTTGATAATCTCAGTGGTAATCTAAGGGTCAAGGGTTCGAGTCCCTTATTGGGCGATACATTTTTACATTTGCTCTTTATTCCATGTTTTTCTTTTCAAATACTTCATACACGAAGATTAGGCCAGTTAAACGTGCACTGAAAATCGAGCAGTTGCCTGACTGGAATAATTATCTACGGGGGATATTGCAAATGGGTCAAGTCTCATGCACCCTGTGGCTAAGCTTTATGGCGTTGGTCACTCGTCTCAACGGGAAGGGTTGACACAGCCCAGTGTGGGCAATAATTTGTGCCAGGTGGGACTTGCCATTTAAGTACGATGTCCGAGCATCACAGTCACCCTCATCTTTCACCATATCCTCCCTGTGGGTCCGGTGGAAGAATAGGTCCAATGAATCTTTCTGCATGTCATAAGAGGGGACTAAAGGGGGGGGGGGGGGCAACCTGTTGGCCGTGGCTTGCAACTCGTGTCGGTTGACAGTGGGATCCTGGTGGTTGGGTATAGAGGTCCTTGCGAGGGCCGGCCGTATCTGTTGCACACCACTTTGGCCCGGATTACACCTCGACGAGAGGCTGAAATGACCTGGTTCAGTCAATCGGCTGGTGGCGACTTGCCCTAGGATAATCGTTTCCATTTTGATCTTTTCCATCCCCATTTATCCTAGAACGCAGCTGCGTCATCAGGTCAATCTCATCTATTAACCTTCCTTGGCACCATATAACAGATTAGCGTTGGTGTGCCGTTAAACGCTACACTCACTCACTCACTTTCACCATAGCATATCACTGCGTATGTGAAAGACACTTTAAAATACCGGTGGGTTAATTCATTTGGTGCCAATTAGTGTCATATCATTAAGAGAAACCCAAGATTTTGATGAGTAGGAAAACCATTCCCTAATCCAAAATAAACACTGTTGGATGTGATCAAATGACTACATCCCATATCAGAACCGTCTTCTATCCAATCGTGGCCAAAATGACAGCAGCCTGACTAAAAGCACAATTGTCAGCTGAAATAGCTCAGTTGGGAGAGCGTTAGACTGAAGATCTAAAGGTCCCCTGTTCAATCCCGGGTTTCGGCATTCCCGGCGGGTGACAATTGCTTTCGGCACAATCTATCAGAAAACATTATGAAAGAGATTACCACGCCCAAAACGCAGAAGCAATCTTCGCATTTATCTGCGTCATTCAGTGACTTTTCAACGGCCACACCAAGGAAGGCTCAAACTATGCTATCATTATATAAATGGTCTTGTAAAAGAAAACTCCCTTCATCAGTAACCAGAAGTTGTCTTACTGTTTCAACTTGGATTCATTCACCATTTCTTCAGCTTACTTAGCCGCAATCTTCCACCATCCATGTGAATATTGTTTTACATCAATACCTATCACAATATTTAATCCAGATATTTAATGCCTCGATTTTTTTTCCCACGATTCAATGCATATGCATCAGACATAAATGGCAAACTAAATCTTCTCCTGATCGCCTTTT
>JAXDRA010001168.1:0-10339 GCA_034190875.2 Urechis unicinctus
AAAACCTCTGATCGTACGTCACTTAATCCAAAAAAAGTCAACCCAGACCCATGGAAAGCAGAAGTATAACTCAAGATACATACATGGAAGGTCAGCGAGGTGAGTTTTTTTATGAGAACATTGAACCTGAAAAGGATAATAATGACTCGCCATATGTATCTGTGAACGGAGTTTTATATAATATGGCCTCGCAAGCCAAGGCCTTGGATGCTTAGCTCCGTGTTCTCTTACCTAGGCAGTATCGTCAATGCGTAATAAAATGCTGTCATGAAGAAACACCTCTAGCACTTTAGTGATTAGCAAACTGTCATCTCTCCTCTGATTTGCATCCTTAAGTTGTGTGATTTGTGAAACGACTGGACAAAAATTGAAACGTTTTCTTTTTTGTTATTTTGGAGCTGGCAGTACTCAGAGACACAGATAGCAGTAAACCTTCCTCGGGCTCCACTTGTTTTAATATAGCGCCAAGGTTCGTACAGCATTTGATTCAAGAACCCGTTATTATATTAACATAATACGTTATAATATTAATACTCCACCATTAATTGGGTAATGTATTGCTATAACTCGCCTCGGGTTTTTATGCATTTTAGGATAGGATAGCCAACCATCTTGGGACAGGAAATATCCAGAGTTAAGGGAGGCTTGGTAATATCAACAACGGAAAATATATGGGTACGCTGATTTCTATGTTACAGTTGGAACGCTAAATATTCACATTATCATCGTTGCAATATTTTGATGTATGTGAGAGTTTTCATAGGACACAGCTCGTTATTTGGCTATCACTCCACCTCTAGCACTTTAGTGATTAGCAAACTGTCATCTCTCCTCTGATTTGCATCCTTAAGTTGTGTGATTTGTGAAACGACTGGACAATAATTGAAACGTTTTCTTTTTTGTTATTTTGGAGCTGGCAGTACTCAGAGTCACATATAGCAGTAAACCTTCCTCGGGCTCCACTTGTTTTAATATAGCGCCAAGTACATTTGGTTTCATCAAACTTTTCTGTACTTCGTGCATGCTGCCTAGTAAAACGGCGTCTTTGGGGAACATAATTCTAAAAACATCCACGCAATTATCAATCAAAGGAACAACTGTTAGCTACTTTTACATTTCCCTTCAAAGCCACATCCCATGACAATACTTTCTGTTTTCTCTTTCCAGGGACTAACATATAATTCGCTTCTCACGACATCGCAAAGCAAATTTCCGTTTGAATATCATCATATCATGTACGATTGAACTGAATAGTAATATATGTGATACAAATCCGAGTTAACAAATGGAAGATTGCTCGATTGTCGAGCTTCAAGTAGGCAACACAAATGCTTGGATGGAGATCATGATCCAGTTTCCTGTTTTTTAAAATTTAATTTGTAATCGGCATTAGATGAAATGTTTTATTGCTTTAAGCGCGCGTGACATAGACGAGACGTGAAAGCGTGCGTGTGGGTTGCAAGTTCTTCTCAAAAAAGCCTTTACCATTCAGTACTATATAAAGTATAATCATTTGATACATGCGCGCTCAGTATTCAATCAATGACCTAGAATGTATAGTTATCTGGGACACCATGCTCCAGCCGTAAGTTCGCGGCTTATGCTATTGCCACAGAAATGCAAAATATTTTCAACAGAGTACATATCTATTGCTCTAGCTATCATTGATTTTGATTAAACTATTGCAGAATCTTTGCTTCTGTCGGGCTATTTGAAATCCTGCTGCTACTGCACAAAGTGTACATTTTACCACCACAGCTTTTGAGTCATACAGGGTATTATTTTTAGAGCGTGATAGATATTAGCAATAGATAATTGCGCTGTACAAGTACTGTATTCTCTACTTCAGGCAGCTAGTACGAACTGTCGATGACAACCCAACCAAAATGTCCTCCAACTAAAGATGATCGACTAATATTTAATTTTCTTACCGTTTTATGATTATGCAATTAGCATAAAATCGAAGTTAGACAAATACACAAATAAGAGCCGATTTGACTTTACCATGTAAACAAAGTTAGTCATAGGGCTCACATTTTACACATTTAATAGAACAACCACACTGGTCAATTAATGTGACTTTGCATATTACCTTTTAATCACCCATCACAATTGTTTCTGCCTGTGCAGTTTCATGGGAGGGCTCATTTATGATCTTGTTGGGTGCATCACAAATAAATGTGGTTAGTTATCGATTTTCCTGTTTTTTTAAATTTAATTTGAGATCGGCAATTGATTAAATGTTTTATTGCTTTCAGCGCGTTACATTGAGACGTGACTGGACGTAAAAGTGTGCATCTGGGTAGAAAGTATTCATTCATGACTATATAAAGTATAATCATATAATATATGCACGTTCGTGCCCCCCAAATGTTAAACAAGCATCTATTTGCTTTATGCATTACACCATTCGAGGTTCGATAAACGTATAAATTGCACCACTGCGCCTTGACATTTTTCTTGGGTTTGTTACTCTTTGCTTTCATACAACCCTCCACCATTATGATGAGCAGCTCCACACGGTATGTCTACCGACACCATGATGTAGCGAAATGGCACCTGTTTTAATATCTTACTTCACGCTGCAAGCATATCGCCATATCTATGGAAAAATACGATGGCACTTATACGGGAAGTTAGGAGCCATAAAGACTTTGCATTAGCAGTGCGCTTACTGTCGGCAACAAGCAAATACAAACATTGATTACTTCTGTGCTATGATCCTAGGTGTCCCGTTCTGACAACATGTAACAATGTGACTTTTATATCAAATGTGATGAATGGGACGGAGAGAAAGATAAGTGACAAGCAGGCGGTTCTAGATAACATATTTTATGCATATCGCGACTTCACACACAATTACCTTTTTCTTTATCATGTATTTGTATAGCGACTTGGCTTGGAGGTTGATCAGTGAATGAATACATTATCACAGATTTATACACCGATTTATCACAGATTTATTTTGCACGACCACAGTAAGTATGGAGCTGCATCACAAGTGAGTATTACCGAATGTTGAGACAAAGTTAAATGTTTGCGTCAAGTGATATGTTTTGGACTGGGAAGGGTCAATCATGGCACATAAATGAAAAACGTACATTTCTGGCTTTCAATCTCCCTAACACAATGTGGCTTGCTTTTGTTGTATGTAAAAACACATCCAACCTTCTGTTGGCTATTGTGCAACGCCCTAACGCTAATGGTTTTGCATCTACACGAGTGACTTCCTTAATCGCCATATACTTAATGGAAGGGTGCTGTGGTACAAGGTTCGGTTGATGATTTTATGCGCAACAGAACTGTTGTGGGTTTAATGCAGCTATAATACCGCCCGACGACCACTTCACCTTGCGTTTTGACGCTGTTTTATTAGTCTTCCGGCCACGTTTATTTTATGGTTCAGCGGCCCGTCAACTAACTAATCTATATCGTCGCAAGCATCCTGTTAAACATAACGATCACATAATCATTGCAATATCCTGTAACGAATGTTCCTTGCGTGAGTATTGCAATTTGGACAGAAGGAAGTGAATATTTAATATGCTGGGCGTCACCAAAATCAGCGAAAAGTCAACCACAATATGGTTTGTTATTACTCGCATGTTACCTCAGGCTTTCATGATGGATAGGGAAATGTTATACATTTTGCCTTAAGTTCTCCACACGTTTGTCGAAAACTTCCTCATCTAAAGTTGCAAATTGTCTATGCCATAGACTGACTCTACTAACGTTTGAAAATTCCCCTCCTATTATAACCATCCCCTCTTCCAACGTCTAAGCCTGTCATAATCAACGTCTGAGCCAAACGCTATCAACGTCGGATCTACCTCTACCAACGTCTAAGCCTCACTCTTCTTACGTATGAGCCCATCGCTATCAATGTCCGAGCCAACGTTTTCGAACGTCTGACTCTCATAGTCTATTCTCTAGTAACGTCAGGGTTTTCGTAAACTAACGTCAGAAATATTTCTGTTACCATCGCCTGAGACTTCTAAGGCCACCTGCTGAAACATTCTTATTTATCGGCTGAGACTGCTAGTGCCACCTCCTGAAACTTTGTTTTTTATCGGCTGCGAATTCTGCTTCCACCTCCTGATATTTTTTTCTTTTATTGTCTAAAGACAAAGATCAGCCAATCACGCTCCTTGACACAACACCCGATGCTATGAAGCAGGTTATGAAGTAAGGACTCTTCTTCTCCTGCAATATCTCGGCGGGGCCATTTTAATTCCCGTCTTATTTGAGTTATAATGCCAAACCAGTTATCAGCGAGGAGCACAATTTATCCAATTCAAATAGCTGCAATAAAATAAAGTCTAAATTTTCCAACAGACATCTCCAATTGAAACACGCTCCATTGCAAAAAGTCAGTGGATAAGTTTGGTGGCAAAATGCCAAGTGCGAAAAATGCATAATGTCAGTTGTTTTTATTATGCGGGGGATGGGGGTAGCATCAGAGGGGTACAACGATTTCAAGTCATGATTAATACGTCTCATCATACGTACATTTGTAATAGCTTTTGTCGTTCTCAAATCTGCGAACATCATTTAAGCTTGTGCAAGGGGCACTGATCGACTGACATAGTCCAACTTGTCAGCTTTACCACTTACCCAGCCCTGACCAGTTTACTGCAGCCGGAGGTCGTGTGACATGAACCTTATGATGCTGCTCAGTCATATTTTACAATAGCATGCATTGTTATACAGGTGACTTTTATATTGACATGTATTTGTTGTATGCCTGCAGTCTTTAGTTAATGTTTACAGAAACATTTACAATTGTTGGTTGTAAATTGCTCAGTGAGAAAAAGAAATTCCACTAATTTAACCGATTATTGAAGCTAGTTATATTATTCGCAACAATGTGATAGTCTAGGAAAGCATCCCGTCTTTGTGTTTTCAAAATATGTTATAGAGAATAATCATTATCATTTTTTGCCATTTTATCGCAACTGATTGTTGTATCAGGTTTCTGTACAGTGAAGAAGTTGACCTGACATCCTCAAATGTCATTGATGTCATGGCAGCCTCCAAGAAATACATGATGCCCCAGCTTACCCAGGCCTGTTCCGTGTTCCTGGAGAAAAGTCTCAAAACCGAGAACGTCAGTACTATCCTGACACAGAGTGTCACACACGACGAGAACACGCTGGCTGACAAATGTTTGGATCTGATCTCAAAAAGCACGAAACAAGTGTTTGAATCGGATGATTTTCCTAACATGTCTCAGCCTGCCCTGATGAGAGTCGTAAAGAGCGACATTATGAGTGGAGTTACAGAGGTTGATGTTTACAATTCATGCATAGGATGGGCTGATCAGAGATGTAGAGAAAATGGACGGGAAATCTTAGATAGAAACCACAGGAAAGCTCTAGGTGATGTTCTGTTTGGGACTCGTTTTCAGACCATGGCCAATAATGATTTTGCAAAGCTTACACACAACTCTTCCCTCCTTACTGCGGATGAACAACCCTCTGTTTACCAGTCTATTGCTCTAAAACAAACGTCAGGTTTCGTTCCACCTGCTGCCAAATTTTCCAACAAAGCACGGCAGAGTGGAGCGACCCGCCGTGCAGTCAAATCGTTGAGGTTTCGTGATAGATTTGGCAGGAAAGAATTAACCACAACACAACAAGCTCTTATCGAATAACTTCTGGATGTATGAGTAACCCCCAATAGACTATGTTAAACTGGTACTCCATTCTTATTTCCACTACTAAGACTGCCTGAAATTGTTCCCAGTTTGATCATGCAGGGTGACTTTTAGCGAGACAATGTTCACAATAAATATACATCATATCTGATCAATATCACAAAGACTAAATTATTGCGAAATTCAAAATGAAATGAAATCAACCACTAGGGTTTGATGGAACTGTCAACAAACGAATTAAATGTCTTAAAACGAATATTCAAAAATGTACGGTTTTTCATGATTCCGTACGCAGCCTACGGTTAACGTTTATGGTTTTAATTTATGAACCATGCATTAAAGCGCAACTGTTAGAGCTACCATTAAAGGCGTACGCTTTTTGCATAAAGCCATGCGTTTGAATTCGCCATCCACAAACATCTATTAACACCGACGAATATATACAAAGCGCACTGCGTTAAATCAGACGTATGCATTATTGTATAACGCTTTTGCATTCATTTTAATCGGTGGACGAAATCTGTCGAGAAGAAAGTCGACCATATACCTTATGGATGACCTTATTGCACAAGCGATAATGAAATCACCCTTTAATGTACCTTCATGTTAAACATCAATCGCCCATAAAGGTGTACTTATCCTGTAAAGATAGCGGACCCGCGGCCACCCGACCGCATCTACCTACACTCTTTTTGTATCGTGAGTGAACGGCGATTTCTCCCTCGGTGATTGGTAGAATGAGTCTAGCGCAAACAAACATAGCGGTGACAATCTAAGGAATTAATTATAAACGTCTACATTCCCCTACCGAGAGCGGGCATGCCGTAACTCCATCACCAATCATACGACTGAGCCCATGCAGTCACATATTTTATTGCGACCACTTTAACCTGACCATTATCTGTGTTATTGTTTTATCACGTTGCCCTACTCGAATAGGACCCCATGGACGTCCATCTGCAGTAGTGAATGCCAAGGTATTAGAAACTCCAACTTTGCTCGGATGAAGTGCAATGAAATGATGAGAACACAAAATACAGTCAGTCTTCCCTTCAATCATTTTGGCCCAACAAGAGATTATTGCATTTCGTCTTTACAATTCACCGGCAACATTTTTGGACAGCTGATTGCTAGCAAGTGAAACGAATGCCTTTTTCAAACTGATCGTCAAAACGTGGGTGCTTGACAACAGCAGCGGGTCCTAACGGTAAAGATCTAAGCACTTAGACTTTTTACTAGCGTTGCATTTACTTCATTGGTAACCTAGCAGGCGGACAAAAGTCATTGTGCATCAGGAGAAGTCCACAATTATTCCAGCAAGAACACCTATTGTTATATTGTGCGCCTTCCTCGATGCATTTGCTCCGCGGAATGCACAGCTACATAATGCTCACGAAATTGCATGGCCATACTATGAATATCCCTTGTGAGAAATTATTGAGTACTACTGAACTGTATTTGTCATTGCTGCCGTTACTTAACATGTCGAACGACAGCGCATAGTGTTCGGAAATTGCAGTTATATTAGCATCTGTGACTCTACGCATATATATTTAAAGCACAGGACTTTTGACGATGAAAAGCTATTTTCAAATAACGTTATATAATTGCGGTGTATTTCGCGGGCAAGTTCCATAGTACCATCAGTCTAAGAAACAGTCATTACTGAGCTGGTTAGGCATTTACTGGTAAGGCGTCGATGACAAACGCGAACGATCAATTCCGCCAACTTGTCAGCGTATGAAGTCTTGATTTGAGTGCTGTATGTGAGATCATGAAGGTAATTAATATTATTAATCGATATTAACCCAAGTCAATCGACTATAGCCTTAAACACACATATATATATATATTTATGTGTATATATATATAAATATATATATATATATATATATAATATATATATATATGTAAATAAATATATATATATTTATATACATATATATAAATATATAAATATATATATATGTATATATATATATTATATATATATAGATATGTAGATATATATATATATAGATATATATATATATATATATGTATATATATATATATATATCTATATATATATATATATATATATATATATATATATATATATATCTATATATATATATATATATATATATATATATATATTTATATACATATATATGTCCATTGGCATTCCAGGTTAACATTAACGTTCTATGGTTGCAGCATATACTTTAGATAGTTTCCTCTAACGTATATCTGTTACATAAGTATTGCTCACGAGACTATCTGACCACTTATCTGATGCGAATTTGCATTCGTGATTAAGCTAGGATTTATTGCGGAATTGCCTTGCGGAATTTTTTCATGTTAACAAATTAACTGAAGAGCCATCACGTCTACAGGGCATAGGGTATGCAATCAGGGAAAATATATCCCGGCAGCAAAACTGATGAACCCCTCTTTGTTGCTAACCTGGCCTATTGCTGAATCCTTTGGCATATCCGTTGAACCACTGCCTCGGGTATTTCTGTAGCCCTAATCTATTGCAGGTTTGACCTGGAACGAACACGGAGGGACGCGGAGACAACACTTAGCGAACACGGAGAAAGAACTGAGTGTACACAGAAGACGGAAAAGCATGCCATACACAGCGTGTAGTGTACGATCAATGTTTTGTTGTTCTGGAGTGTGCAAAGTAATGGTTGAAACAGCCTTATATACCTTTTACGACCCCAATTCAGATAGAACCGTACCCGTTTCGTGTTGCGGCAGACCAGTTCTTCTTTAATGTAGCTAGCTTTGACAATTAATGCGATGATGATGGTTCAACTGACATAAGATTTAGGCTTGTGTCTACTTCCATGATATTGCACATGACATCCATCAATTGACATCTTGTTACACGTCTGTTTCTACAATGGTGTGCTATTGAAGAGCAAACTGGTTGTGTAGCTAATTGGCCAATTTCTGACATTATCGCTCATTTTCCGCTTAAGATTGCTTGCAGTGTCTACCAAATTCCGCTGTGGTCAAATAGTCCCATTTAAAATGATTTTGCGATAGATTTCAATGGTTGACGCGTGAGATTGATAACGATAACAACACATCGTACTCATAACATTTATTGAGCGATATTAAACCCGATCCATGTCGTATATTGCAAAAATCAAAAAAAAAATTAACCAATGCCTACTAGCCTAGAGAAAGTTAATTAGCATCTTAGGCACGCATATCGGCAGCCAAAGATTTCGCGGCTTTGTTCCAGGCTGCCACACAGGCTGCATCAGCTCCAAGCTTGTCGGCTAAGACTCCTCCAACCATACCGAGAATACTCTAATAAACAATAAATATTCCATTACAAAATATTAAAATGAGAACCATATCACAAACCTGAAAGATGAAGATTTTTTGTTTGTTAGTCTCCCAACTGTATTATATATATATATATATATATATATATATATATATATATATATATATATATATATATATATATATATATATATATATATATATATAATTAAAAAAATTAAATTGAGATTATATATTACCAGCATATATGAAATATACCTGAAGTTGCATTACGCGGAAATGTTTGGGAGCCTTACAAATAGTTTCAAATATTATTGGGTAGAATCAATGTGTTCACCTCAAAATGCGCCACAGTGACCCCTATGGCATCATGACTGGGCACCTTGGCTTTCATCATTGCACCTGCGCTACCTCCCAGATTATCGACAACTTTGTCCAGGTATTTGACTACAGTAAGAGTTTGTTGGTTGAAAGCCGCATTAGAGCAGAGATCTTCAAGGGCCACTTAGGAGAATTTTGTGAAGAAAGAAATATCCTCTGGTTTCACGGTTAGGTACCTAGCAGCACATCGGTAAAAACTTACGCTGATCAATCTTAAATCGCATATCTGGTTAAAGTACAGTCGTTATTTATGAATCAATAAAGCATCCATAAGTAATACTTATGACGTCATTTCGTAACTAAACTCGTATGCGTTAGTATATCCAGTCAATACAAATATATTTATTTTTCATGAAAATATGTTGTCAATACGTACTTGTGTAACAAAGCGTTTCCTGCAGCCTGCAGATTGCCCTTCACCTTAGATGTCCAGTGTCCCTGAATGGCGGCAATATCACTACTGCTTAGACTCATTTTTAAGTCTGCATATGATGAAAAACATAGTTATGAAAAGCTATTATCTGGAACCAAACTACTTATAGGTTAAAGTAATGTCACAATCTTGATTTTCCATCAATGTTAGCAGCACCAGTCGGAGGAGTGTGGATGTAATACCCGACCACATTCTTTATAATGTTGCGTAGCCGTAATAAGGTGCTGTTAACAACGTCGCTGAGCGAAATCAAATTTTCAGGTTCCTAACCGCTGCGACTTGTGGAACATATGCATATTTCAATTTTAGACGCGTTGCAATGCTCGTGACATTGGGTTAATCAATATTAGTTTGCCTGGCTTATAACATTCCTGCATGCTCCGGCTAAGCGGCACAGAATCTTTGAATTTAAGAAATTACCGTGGCTTTGCTGTCGACTGTGTATGCGATAGTCTTTCACAATATAGCAATATGCGTGAACAAACAATCGGAAAACTGAAGGATGTAACGAGTATACTTTTCCAGTATGCATATATCGAATAGCTTAAAATAGTAAATAGTATGCATGTCACATGATTCGT
>JAXDRA010001169.1:0-14034 GCA_034190875.2 Urechis unicinctus
ATCGTCGTTAGTGGGTGGTTGTGGTGATCTTACCCCAATGACTTGTTTGTTCCTATGAAGGGACTTGTTGTTCCTATGAAGTGACTGTTTGTTTCTATGTAGAGACTAGTTGGTTCCAATGAATGATTTTGTTTTGTTCTTATGCCCCGTACTACAATCCTAGTTTGTTACTTCGAGTGACTTCTTGTTTTTTCGTTCCTTTCTTTTGACCACTCGGGAATGGTCCCACCAAAGACACCGCGAATTAACGAAAACCGTTGACCCTTTTCACTCTTGGTGACAAAGGCCGTCGCTAAAGAAAAGAAGGACAAGGGGAGTGTATAATCGGTGGTTTTAATCTCGACTGGTACACGAATAATTTCTTTCAAGGAACCTATGATATACGGCATCAAAGCGTCATTAGCATAACGGGGCGTGGACTTGTTTAATTTGGCCATCGTTGGCGGTGTGGAGACCCAGGTTGCTCTCCTGACTCAGGTTTTACTGTTTAACCTCTGCTGTCAAATGAACCGTTCTCGCGTGCGTCAGTGCTAGGATTGCAGCTTTTGAATTAGATTCGCTGTGTCCTTGTCTGTAGTAAGATGTGTACGAATATCTTGATTGACACGCTCTATGGACTCCAAATAGAATTCAGTCCGTTGAACAAGTTCAATGAAAGTCTCCTAGTATCTTGTTTTTTCGAGCTATAAGCAACAAGCGATCAGTCGTTGGGATTTTTTACCGAAGCTTCTAGCCTCAATCTCTTGTCATTTCTCTCCCTAACAGCGAATTATGTGAGGTGTTCATGATCGAATTGTCCAAGCCTCATTTTATTGCTGTACTTTTTTTTCTTTTGATATATTGTTCTGTTCCTGTGAGGCCCGATGATAAACGTTCGATCTCTGTAAGTAAGCAATTACCTGCTCTCCCCGCCTATGTGAAATGATTGGACTAGCTAATCTACTTGTATGTAAAGTTAACCCTAAATTAATAATAATAAAATCAGGATGAAGGACGATTAAAAGACCCCTGGGTGCATATTTTAAATTTAATTATTGTTTACATGCGTGATGGGTTGTGCAACTGTGTAGTGCAAATAACAGACTGGTAATGCAAGTTCATGTAGTTTCTACTTACTCTTATTACGCGTGGCTAACTCTACCAACTGCCGATATGATATACTGGATGGTCAACTCACACACGTCATTTTTACTCCCCATTCACCATCTCAAGCATCACGTGGGTGGCACGGAAGCGGCATCCAAGATGCTGTGATGAAGGAGCCAAGTACTCTAATAAATGTAACTAATTGTGCTCATCTATTGTGCATTGGTGCAGGGTCTCGCTAGGTCAAGCACGCGTTGCTGCTCGGTCCTACCAATTGAGCTACGTAATACCAGCAATCCACGCTATGCTCTCTTCTAAAAACTACTACCCAACTGGATTGAAGCTATATTTAACAAATTTATACTTAAAAACATGGGGTAAGCACTGTGGATATTGTCAAGATTTTGCGTGTTGGGGACTGAATGTGTTAAACTGATATAGTGTTAGTCCAGTATGAACGGATTGAAACATTACTCTCATTTGCTTAATTCACTCGAGTGTGGGGTCATTACAAGTAAGGAACAGTAATATTTCATGCTTCAAACGAAAACATTGGGAAATGTTATGGTATGTCTGGTTCTTTCAACCCTTATACAACAAATCAGCAGGTGGAATTTGGCTGTGTTAATACGGGATTTTGTGATATGGACAATTAAATGCAAACACCAACATTTCTCGACTTTGTGAGTTTTGACTATGCATTTAAAATAATTCTAATGCTCGTTTTCACTTTGAAAACATGCGCAGGAATGAGCTGTTTCAGATGGTTGAACGTGTGGTTATCTCCCTTGTTAGTACATCAATCATCGCCCTGTAAGTAGGTTGTATCGCCTGGGTACACGTCCAGAACCAGCTGACATCAATAATGGCATGTATAGCTGAGACCAGATATTTCTCATTACAGCTCGTGTCAAATGTGTATTACCAAGCAATCCTTTATATTGTTGTTGATGCATTTCCCCAATATTGGTGTAATAGTAGAATGAAAACGATTGTCTTACACCATAGATAATTGAGTCCTTGGTGCGGTGCTTTGTTTGGCTTTTGTTGGCGGCCATGCACAAGGATTAAATCCACAGCTGAAGCCAGGCAATAGCGACCACTTGTATATTTTTCTGAGCAAAGGAAATTTCATCTGCTTTTATTTCTCCTATTTACGTAAATACCAACGTCATATAAAAATATATACCTCATGCAAATAAAACGCTACACCAAATCACCTCTATCTGTATCGACAGGTTTATATATCCGCATATTTATCTTTCTTAGTATGGGTGAGTTGTAGTCCCTAAGTCGCATTTGGGGTTGTCATACAAAGCTCTTTCCTACCCCCTTGCAGACATAGACGACACGGTATCACATCTAGTTGGACTGAACAATCTAAAAGTTCACCAGAACGTGCACTGACCAACTGCTGGACTAAAAGTGTATATTCATGTGTGTCTGAAGAGTTTTTTTCCCCACTCCCAAAAGGAAAACTCAGTGATGCAAAACCTTACTATGCTGCACTACTGACGACCCGATCCCGAGAACATCACGACAAATAGGACGGATGGCAACGCGCGGTAAACATTGGTTCGTTAGCTCTGCTGCGTGGACAGTATGAGTTGTTTTCTTCATTGTGAAAACAAGGTCTGAATGAACCTCAGTTGCCCCTGGTCCGGGAAGAGAACAGACCCTCTGTAGCTTTATGCATGATGTAAACGGCGACAAATAGGGGGCATCCTATTAGCCTTTGTTTGCGACAATGGTTGACAATGGGATCCTGGTGCTTGGGCTAGGTCCATGCTAGTGCATGCATAACAAAGGATTAGCCTAACACGTCCCCGGGTTCCCGATTTGGTCTCCGGGACAGGTAAATATACATACTCGCCGATACGCTGCTGCTTTCATTCGAAAGCTGCGCAACAACGCCAAAAGAATGTAATTCACAACTTCCTTTTGAGGTCTACTATCGGTATTCGCAGATCATTCTATAGATTAGCCAACAATGTCACATTACTTAGAATACGCGAATATTAAACCGAGCACAAATACGCATCTTCTTTGATGAAACCATTGCTAATCGTCGGCTCCAAAACACAATTACACCCCCAAAAGATACACGAATCCTTCGATTTGTGCGTTCACAGAAATGATGATGATGATCATTCTAATACCTGCTTAGATTGGTAGGTTGTGCAATTTAATGTCTCAAGCGATTGGGGTCATGGCATAAATGGTGTGTTTGTTTAAGTATCGCAATCCGTCGCGATTCCGCCATGATGTGACAAAAGACGTTAATTTTCTTCCTTATATACCTCATACTAGTCAAGGTCCCCCAGCCTGATGGCTGCGGGCGCTGTTTACATGTTACTGATATTCAAGAAGCGTAGCGGAACCCCTAGTGTCTGGGACGCAGACTAACCTCATACCAAAGAGCGGACAAAATTTCGCACGTTATGATGTAACATACCTATGCAATGCGCGACAGCGACATCCATGACCTTATCATATGCCTTGACAAAATGGGTGCTGGACCAGTTCTCTCAAAATATTGGCCGTTGGCAACGGTGCGCTGGCACACGTGATACCAGCTGGTGACCTTTGCCTCATTTAAGAACAAGAAGTAGGTGGACAGGATGAATGGTAGTCTATTCAGCAAATTCAGGCGACACAGACCTAACGTAAACTGGTAAGACAGATGCATTATACCACATTGTTGAAATGAAGACGAGTCACCACCCATCTTCCACCGCACAGACACTCGAGTCGTTTATATACTAGAAGCCAGAGTGGAGGGGATTTATATGAGCGCTTGTGTTCTAACGCCTGTGCGATGCAACTTAGTCATTATTCAGGTGCGTATATCTTAACCCCGTTTGTATCTAAATGTAAAGGCACAATGGATATTGGTTTGTTACTATAGCTAAATCGAAAGACGCGATCGATCGTATGATGAAAATAAACCATTTGTTACACCTTAGGTTTGTGGTACAGTGATAAAATACGACAGATAGTGGTCATTGTTTTGAATGATGTTTGAGAAGTCTTTCAAATTTGTAACAAAACGAAATGCAAAATACTTTCTTTGGTTGCCGAGGAAATATAACAACTTTACAGCAAACTTATGAATAGTGGGTTCTTTTTGTTTCCAGCCAATCCTATAATTCGAGCAGATTTCACTAATGAGGAGTATAAATGTGACAATTATGAAGTTTTTATATTCCATCAAAATAGCCTATATGTGCCAATGAGAGAAAAATTCAACAATGTATTATTTCCCCCGATTTGCTGAGCTCTAAATATTCCCCCATGGCAAATAACGGTTTAATATAATGTATTATTAGTTGCAGCTTAGGGCTTTCCCCCGAGTGCCGTCGGCCAATCTGTTATCATTTTGGACGGTGGCTGGTTTGATGCATGATTAGTATATTACGGCCTGTTTCTTCGTGTATTGTGTACCGAAAACAGCGCGATCGTCACACTGAATGTATTGGGCAATAACAGGATTACCCTCTTTGAAAAAGCTAGCCGGCGAATAAGGCGATTCAATTGTCATTTAAAGCTCTGGCAAGTACAATCTACTAGCTAACAATCTACCGAATTTATCGAATGCAGATACAAAATGTGATTGCAGCTTATTAAATAGAACTGGTGTGAAACGCCCAACAGATAAAGTGCGGGCGATTGTCAACAGCAATTGACACCTTCTTTCGAAGTGTCTTATGTTCAAGAAGAAAGCTACCAAAGCCGCTTCCTTACCAGAGTTTTAGGTGCAGCTCAATGCTTTGACAAATAACTATAATTGATTTGAGAGTTCGAGCATATCAGACGCATAGGCACCTTATCAATTGAAGCGAAACGCCAGACGCTTCTGTCCTCCTACCCAGCCAGCGCCGCGTACACGTACATCCTTCGATGTGGCTGTGTGTGTGGACCGAATTATTGCAGACCCCACAGGTCATCGACCGTCAACGTCATGTCACACATCAAGCAGGATAACAGAGGACAAATCCTGAGCGGTGTGTGTAATTCCCGAATGTTAACATAAAAAACCTTATTGTGATACAGGATCCCAAATTCATCCGGGTATACACTAAAGTCATCCCATTGGAACTGACATGTTGATGCCATCATCATTCGTTCCGTAACTATATAATCAACCTCCATGAACTACTGCAATATATCACTTAAAGATATATCGTCCAGATGGCCTAACGATAAGAGTTTTCTCTTCTACAACGTTTTCCCACTTTCATTGCTTCATATAGACTACCAGCTCATCCTCGGTCCACCGAAAATATTCAACACCGACCTGGCCTTGTAGGATTTGTAATTGATTGACGCCCCTGCAAAATGATCAGTGCAAACGCATTTGTTGTAAATAAATCATACACGATACACCGAGTTCCAATCATACACCATGCACATTCAAATGTACATATAAAAAATGAATTTTCACTTCTATGAATGTTTATGAACAAGTTCATCAAGGGCGATTAAGCTGGCCAGACAAATTTTTGAAAGTCAAAAAAAAAAAAAAGTTTTGTTTTGAATGACAAGATCGGTTGACTGCGCGCATGTGCAGTCAATGGTTCTTCGCAAGCGAAAAACTATTGCTTTCCGAATTTTATTACGTAAGTATAATGGGTCACTTTGTAAATGATTATCATTTGGCGATACCCCACCTTACATGGGGAAAATTGTATTCAAGCGATATTGCCTTGGACAATTAAAAAAAAACCCAAAAAACATTTGTGGTAACCCGCAACCACATGGGCCCGAATGAACTGAAATGCGTAATGTGACGTTAAGTTCCAAGATGGAGGTTGCCTTAAAAGCAAGTTGCGATTCTCGCAGTTTTGTGATTGATGAATTGCTAAATAATAACGAGACAGTAGATAACCAAATAATGTCGTTCAAGAGATATTTCATCTCGAATATATAGATGGCATAATAAGAACAAAAAAAATATATGCCGAATGCTCAACTGCTTGCAATATATATGGTATTTCTGTGACGAGGTACGAAGTGTGCAGGACGGTATATTATATATAGATACTGTCCGACTAGGGGGCAAACACCGACCACACACCTTTCTCAAGCTCGTAATAAGGTTTTTCTTACTGGTTGACGTTGTGTTAAATGCGTAACATGTTGCCGTGAAATATTTGGGTGGAATTCAAACAAGTACCAAAAACTCATAATTTTGAAGGCTGAAAATTTTGAAATATCACGGACTTTGGTTGCACAAGAAACAAGCATCTCGTTTTCCTTGTTCACACATTCACAATTATGATGTGCATAGGTACGGGTTTCATCAAAACAGTTTACATGGAAGCTGATACTGTGTGTGACTTTACCATTGTAGGTATTATATGACTATTATTGCTAGCGCTGTTGTTGTCTAAACCTTTATAGCGTAATGTCCTTCCTTCTAATACAATCTTGAGAAAGTTGTATGTGGCGAGTGTTTTGGGTGGTGTGTGTGTGTGTGTGCTGTGTGTGTGGTGTGTGTGTGTGTGTGTGTGTGTGTGTGTGTGTGTGTGTGTGTGTGTGTGTGTGTGTGTGTGTGGGTGGGTGTGTGCGTGTGCGTGCGCGGCGCGCGTGATATGTGTCATTGTGTGTATGTTGTGTGTGGATGTTTATCTTCTCTTCCCAAAAGTCTGCTCCTATAGCAGTGCAAACTCGTCTTCACAAACATGACTTCCGTAGAGAAATCAGCTGTTGTGAATTGCAGTTTGTAAGGTAGTCCCCTTCAACGGCAACTTGAATTTAACGATCTTTAAAATCTAAAAATCTCAGTCAGGCTCAAACGGGTACAGTTCTATACTAAGCTAGGGGTCATTCAATTCTGACACGCGAAAAATACACTTTATAAGAGTTCCCAAAAATGTGGGTATAATGCCCAATATTCCGTCATTAACAACCAATTTCTGTGCGATTTATAGCATCTTTCTGCCTGGGCATACTGGGCAGTTGTTCTTGTATGGGCAAGTATTAACGGTCGCCGTTTCAACTGAATGTACATTCAAGTAGTTTCGGGGACTACTATCCCTATGTACGCTAATTTTCATATAACGAGTCGATAGTGACCACTCGCATGGCTAGGAAGGTTTATTGGTGTGGATCATATTACCACAAACTATCGCTTATTCGTTATGATTAACGTATTGGAATGTGCATTATGATAGGGAACAAGACTACTTTATAAAGGTTTCCTCCACATGAACTGGATTGTCGGAGTCCACGAGTAAGGTCGAGCCGCGGAGTGTTAAGTTGTCAATTTTATTATTTGCAGTTTAATGGCCTTGGTTATCGATCCATATGAGCGGACGGTACCCTTCACTCCAAAAATCGGCATTCCCGATTCCCTATTCCGACAGGTGCTTAACAACGGCGGCGTAGATTAGCGGAACCTGGTGAGGTGAGATGAGCTACTTCAGGACTTGTGACCGATGGCGGAGGATAGCTGTTTGCTGTTGTCATACAAATATTTTATCATGGAGTTGAGAGGAATGAGAATATCAATATCTTGAACAATATTCAACCTATATGGTCAGTTCAACAGGAGGCATACTGATCTAGGAATACCGAATGAAAAAAAAAAATTCCTTTCAGAAGGGGCGGCTTTGGCTCATAAATTGATATAGAAACGACTTGATGGAATAAATAATGCCCATACAGGGACGTTATAACGTTATGCGTGAAAACCAAAACTGTCATAACGGACATAAGCGGCTTTTTACCTCCTTGTCGGATTTCCTGCCGACAGCAACAACATCCACTCTCTCTGCCTCCCCACCAACGCCCTCTCTAAACGGTTAAAATTACGCCCCCCCCCCCACACACCCTCCGGCTGTGTACGTTTTTGCACCCGTAACAACTATCCGAAACGGCGAGCTTTCTCAGATAACCTTGTTCATTACGATCGTGAATTCAATGGTCGCTTTGCTCGGGCGGATGATTCAGAAACCGTTTTTGATATCACATTCCGACATGGTTAGCGCCTAAGCCGGCCATTCTGCGCATAAGTAATCACAGAAGATTGCATTCCCGTTTAGCAAACTTTAATCAGGCGATGATTTCGATTGCACACAGGCCTGCTCGTGCTTGTGACAGGGCCAGGGTTGTCATTTGCGTTGATACGTCCGCTTTCTCCTCCTGTGATTCATCTGTTAATGTGTGGGGGTTGTGGGTGATCTTACGCAATGACTTTGTTTGTTCCTATGAAGTGACTTGTTTGTCCTATGAAGTGACTGTTTGTTCCCATTTGACTGTATGTAGAGACTAGTTGTTCCAATGAAGTGATTTGTTTGTTCTTATGCCGCTGACTACAATCCTAGTTGTTACTTAGCGGTGACTTGTTTTTTCGTTCTTTTTTCTTTTGACCACTCGAGAATTGTCCCACCAAAGACACGCGAATTCACAAACCGTTGACCCTTTTCACTCTTGGTACACCGTTCGCTAAAGGAACGAAGGACAAGGAGTGTATATCGGTGGTTTAATCTCGACTGGTACACGAATAATGTCTTCAAGGGACCTATGAGATAACATCCAAAGCGTCATTAGCATAACGGGGCGTGACTTGTTTAATTTGGCCATCATTGGCGGTCGAGCCCAGGTTGCTCTCCTGACTCAGGTTTTACTGTTTTAAACTTCTGCTGTCAAAAATGAAACGGTTCTCTCGCGTGCGTCAGTGCTTTGCAGCTTTGAATAGATTCGCTGTGGTCCTTGTAGTAAGATGTGTACGAATATTATTGATTGACACGCTCTATGGACTCCAAATAGAATTCAGTCCGTTGAACAAGTTCAATGAAAGTCTCCTAGTATCTTGTTTTCTCGAGCTATTAAGCAAACAAGCGATCAGTCGTTGGGATTTTACCGAAGCTTCTAGCCTTCATCTCTTGTCATTTCTCTCCCTAACAGCGAATTATTGAGGTGTTCATGATCGAATTGTCCAGCCTCATTTTATTGCTGTACGTTTTCTTTTGATATAATGTTCTTTTCTGTGAGCCCGATGATAATAACGTCGACTCTGTAATTAAGCAATTGCTGCTCTCCCCGCCTATGTGAAATGATGGACTAGCGAATCTAATTGTATGTAAGGTTAAGCCTAAATTAATAATAATAAATTCAGGATGAAGGACGATTAAAGGACCCCTGGTGTGCATATTTTAAATTTTAATTATTGTTTACATGCGTGATGGGTTGTGCAACTGTGTAGTACAATAACAGACTGGTAATGCAAGTCCATGTAGTTTCTACTTACTCTTATTACGGCGTGGCTAACTCTAATACCAACTGCCGATATGATATACTGCTGTCAACTCACACACGTCATTTTTACTCCCCATTCACCATCTCAAGCATCACGGTCGGTGGCTGAGGACGGAAGCGGGAATCCAAGATGCTGTGATGAAGGAGCCCAAGTACTCTATAAATGTGTAGCCTAATTGGTGTATTGTGCATAGGTGCAGGGTCTCGCTAGGTCAAGGCGTTTGCTGCTCGGTCCTACAATGAGCTAACCGTAATTACCAGCAATCACGCTATGTTCTCTTCTTAAAACTACTACCAACTGGATTGAAGCTATATTTAACAAATTTATACTTAAAAACATGGTAAGCACTGTGGATATTGTCAGAGATTTGCGTGTTGGGACTGAATGTGTTAACTGATATGAGTGTTAGTCCAGTATGAACGGATTGAACAATTACTCTCATTTGCTTAATTCACTCGAGTGGTCCTTCAGTAAGGAACAGTAATATTTCATGTCTTCAACGAAACATTGGGAAATGTTATGGTAGTGTCGTTCAAACCCTTATACAACAAATCAGCAGGTGGAATTTGGCTGTGTTAATACGGATTTTGTGATATGGAACATTTTAAATGCAAACCAACATTTCTCGACTTTGTGAGTTTTGACTATGCATTTTAAAATAATTCTAATGCTCGTTTTCACTTTGGAAAACATGCGCAGGAATGAGCTGTTTCAGATGGGTGTGAACGTGTGGTTATCTCCCTTGTTAGTAAATCAATCATCGCCTGTAAGTAGGTTGTATCGCCTGGGTACAGTCCATAAACCAGCTGTCATCAATAATGGCATGTATAGCTGAGACCAGATATTTCTCATTAACAGCTCGTGTCAAATGTGTATTACCAAGCAATCCTTTATATTGTTGTTGATGCATTTCCCCAAATATTGGTGTAGTAGAATGAAAACGATTGTCTTACACCACTAGATAATTGAGTCCTTGGTGCGGTGCTTTGTTTGGCTTTGTTGGCGGCCATGCACAAGGATTAAATCCACAGCTGAAGCCAGGCAATAGCGACCACTTGTATATTTTTCTGAGCAAAGGAAATTTCATCTGCTTTTATTTCTCCTATTTACGTAAATTACCAACGGTCATATAAAAATATATACCTCATGCAAATAAAACGCTACACCAAAATCACCTCTAATCTGTATCGACAGGTTTATATATCCGCAATATTTATCTTTCTTAGTATGGGTGAGTTGTAGTCCCTAAGTCGCATTTGGGGTTGTCATACAAAGCTCTTTCCTACCCCCTTGCAGACATAGACGACACGGTTATCACATCTAGTTGGACTATGAAAAAGTCTAAAAGTCCACCAGAACGTGCACTGACCAACTGCTGGACTAAAAGTGTATATTCATGTGTGTCTGAAGAGTTTTTTCCCCACTCCACAAAAGGAACTCAGTGATGCAAAACCTTACTATGCTGCAATACTGACGACCCGATCCCGAGAACATCACGACAAATAGGACGGATCGCAACGCGCGGTAAACATTTGGTCGTTAGCTCTGCTGCGTGGACAGTATGAGTTGTTTCTTCATTGTGAAAACAAGGTCTGGAATGAACCTCAGTTGCCCCTGGTCCGGGAAAGAGAACAGACCCTCTGTAGCTTTATGCATGATGTAAACGGCGACAAATAGGGGGCATCCTATTAGCCTTGTTTGCGACAATGGTTGACAATGGGGATCCTGGTGCTTTGGGCTAGGTCCATGCTAGTGCATGCATAACAAAGGATTAGCCTAAACACGTCCCCGGGTTTCCCGATTTGGTCTCCGGGGACAGGGTAAATATACATACTCGCCGATACGGCTGCTGCTTTCATTTCGAAAGCTGCGCAACGCCAAAGAATTGTAATTCACAACTTCCTTTTGAGGTCTACTATCGGTATTCGCAGATCATTCTATAGATTAGCCAAACAATGTCACATTACTTAGAATACGCGAATATAAAACCGAGCACAAATACGCATATTCCTTGATGAAACCATTGCTAATCGTCGGCTCCAAACACAATTACACCCCCAAAGAGATACACGGAATCCTTCGATTTGTGCCGTTCACAGAAATGATGATGATGATCATTCTAATACCTGCTTAGATTGGTAGGTTGTGCAATTTTAATGTCTCAAGCGATGGGGGTCATGGCATAAATGTGTGTTGTTCCCTTTTAAGTATCGCAATCCGTCGCGATTCCGCCATGATTGTGACAAAAGACGTTAATTTTCTTCCTTATACCTCATACTCCAGTCAAGGTCCCCCAGCCTGATTGGCTGCGGGCGACTGTTTACATGTTAGATATTTCAAGAAGCGTAGCGGAACCCTAGTGGTCTGGGACGCAGACTAACCTCATACCAAAGAGCAGGACAAAAAATTCGCACGTTATGATGTGTACATACCTATGCAATGCGCGACCAGCGACATCCAGGACCTTATCAATAATGCCCTGACAAAATGGGTGCTGGACCAGTTCTCTCAAAATATTGGCCGTTGGCAACGGTGCGCTGGCACACGTGAGACCAGCCTGGTGACCTTTGCCTCATTTAAAGAACAAGAAGTAGGTGGACAGGATGATGGTAGTCTTATAAATTCAGGCGACAGACCTAACGTAAACTGGTAAGACAGATGCATTATACCACATTGTTGAAATGAAGACGAGTCACCACCCATCTTCCACCGCCACAGACACTGCTCGAGTCTTCAATATCACTAGAAGCCAGAGAGGAGGGGGGATTTATATGAGCGCTGTGTTCTAACGCTGTGCGATGCAACTTAGTCATTATTCAGGTGCGTCTAATCTAACCGCCGTTTGTATCTAAATGCTTAAAAAGGCACAATGGATATCTGGTTTTGTTACTATAGCTAAATCGAAAGACGCGATCGATCAGTATGATGAAAATAACCATTTGTTTACACTTAGGTTTTAGTGTTTACGTGATAAAATAGACAGATAGTGGTCATTGTTTTGAATGATGTTTTGGAGAAGTTCTTTCAAATTTGTAACAAACGAAATGCAAAAATACTTTCTTTGGTGCCGAGGAAATATAACAACTTTTACAGCAACTTATGAATAGTGGGTTCTTTGTTTCCAGCCAATCCTTTAATTCGAAGCAGATTCACTAAGGAGGAGTATAAATGTGACAATTATGAAGTTTTTATATTCCATCAAAATAGCCTATATGTGCCAATGAGAGAAAAATTCAAACAATGTATTATTTTCCCCCCGATTGTCTGAGCTCTAAATATTTCCCCATGGCAATAAACGGTTTAATATAATGTAATTTTAGTTTGAAGCTTAGGGCTTTCCCCCGAGTGTCCGTCGGCATCTGTTATCATTTTGGACGGTGGCTGGTTTGATTGCCATGATTAGTATATTACGGCCTGTTTCTTCGTGTATTGTGTACCGAAAACAGCGCGATCGTCCACACTGAATGGTAATTGGGCAATAACAGGATTACCTCTTTGAAAAAGCTAGCCGGCGAATAAGGCGATTCAATTGTCATTTAAGCTCTGGCAATTACAATCTACTAGCTAACAATCTACCGAATTTATCGAATGCAGATACAATCTTGTGATTGCAGCTTATTAAATAGAACTGGTGTGAAACGCCAACAGATAAAGTGCGGGCGATTGTCAACAGCAATTGACACCTTCTTTCGAAGTGTCTTATGTTCAAGAAGAAAGCTACCAAAGCCGCCTTACCAGAGTTTTAGGTGCAGCTCAATGCTTTGACAAATAACTATAATTGATTTGAGAGTTCGAGCATATATCAGTGACGAATAGGCACTTATCAATTGAGCGAAACGCCAGGGACGCTTCTGTCCTCCTACAAAACAGCGCCGCGTACACGTACATCCTTCGATGTGGCTGTGTGTGTGGACCGAATTATTGCAGACCTCACCAGGTCATCGACCGTCAACGTCATGTCACACTCAAGCAGGAAACAGAGGACAAAAGCTGAGCGGTGTAAATCCCGAATGGTTAACTAAAACCTTATTGTGATACACGGATCCCCAAATTCATCCGGGTAATACACTAAAGTCCATCACCATTGGGAACTGAAACAATGTTGATGGCATAATCATTCGTTTCCGTAACTAATATAATCAACCTCCATGAACTACTGCAATATATCACTTAAAAGATATATCGTCAGATGGCCTACGATAAAGAGTTTTTCTTCTACAACGTTTTCCCACTTTCATTGCTTCATATAGACTACCAGCTCATCTCTCGGTCCACAGAATATTCAACACCGACCGGGCCTTGTAGGATGTCGTATTGACGCCCTGCAATGATCAGTGCAAACCGCATTTGTAAATAAATCATACACGATACACGAGTTCCAATCATACACCATGCACATTCAAATGTACATATAAACAATGAATTTTCACTTCTATGAATGTTTATGAACAAGTTCATCAAAGGGCGATTTAAAGCTGGCCAGACAAATTTTTGAAAGTCAAAGTTTGTTTTGAATGACAAGATCGGTTGCTGCGCGCATGTGCAGTCAAGTTCTTCGCAAGCGAACTATTGCTTTCCGAATTTTATTACGTAAGTATATGTGTCACTTTGTTAAAAGATTATCATTTGGCGATACCCACCTTACATGGGGAAATGTATTACGATATTGCCTTGACAATTAAAAA
>JAXDRA010001170.1:0-10883 GCA_034190875.2 Urechis unicinctus
ACAAAGTTGCATGTGAAAAGCACCAATTTATCATGCTAAGCTGTCATGAGTAAACCAGGACACTATCGCAGCCACCATCGCGTCACGGACAGGACTGGGAAGCTGACGACGTTAATATTGGTGCTCATCATAACAATACGAATGTATTCGAACATATGAATGTGTTCACTGCGTCTGACCATGTGAAAATAAATATGTTTTAAAATGTACTTCCATGTTCATTGGTCATATTTAGAGGTAGTTATCACCTCAAGTAACGTGCAAATTTAGAGGAGGCAAGCTGTGGTATATTCCAATGTAGTTCTTGTTGTCACTCTATTCGTTTGGTAGATTGGATTTGGTTCAACTTCCCAGTGCACAATCAGCGTACACCATATGTTCACAATTACCTTTGCAAGTCACTCTGCAATAACTCAATGCTTTATCAATGCAGTCAAGGCAGTTGTTATATCTATTCAATATCCTTGATTAATAAGCATCAGATACAAAGAGAAACATATAGCCAATTTTTTTAAATCATTCATCTGATCCGTCAGAATCGATATCATTCCAACGTATTGAACGGGCAAATAATTGCCGAAGTGTGCAAATCAACTGTCGTTATTTGTAATTTGAGATACATTTTAATATTGTTGCTCATCATAAGACCTGTTGTTGAAGTCGTCACTTCGTGTTATTGGTAATTTTAAATACAAATCTGCCCGGTTGCCACATTAGTCGCTAAGCCAGCCCAATTTTAATTACAATTAGAATTCGATCATTTCCGCCGTTCTGGGATGTTCCAATACTTTAGCTTGCTATTCAGTGACGTCATTGGATGAAACGCAGGCAAAGTGCAAATGTAGATGATTTTGAAGCAATTGTTGGAATCTGGCGATGGATTTCTATGTTAACTGTCACAATTTTTAAATCACCTGTTCCCAATTAAGATGCAATTTAAGGCGATTCTGCGCTTCGCTAATTATGAAGGGTTCATAACATTGTGTGCCCTGCAATGACATGAATAATTATCGATAATCTGCCTTGAATCAAATCACTTCTGTGACTAATTCACTGACAAGTTGGCATGCAGATTGAAAACTTACCACATGCAGTAGCTCTTGGATTTAGGTAGACCATGATCGGTGTTATTGCTTTAATACTGTTGCTTCAGACTGCTTTCAAATTTTGGAAAAGTGTGTGGAACGTAGACTGCCACTAATAAGGCAACAAATGCAATCATATAGGCTGTTCTGACTTTGATGGGTGCATGTTGGTCATACAAGCCCCATACCCTCGACCCTGGAGTGGATGAATCAACTAAGATAGATTTTGCGTATAAAACACAACTCTGTATTTTGACTCTGTGGTTTCAATCGCATTTTCTTCAGTATAAATTTCTATGACAGCAGACCCTGCTGACGAATTGATTAGGGACTTGCTAAAAAAAGGAGCATAATCTGATAACATGAAACTATGTCGCGTATATCAATCTTCGGTATGCGTAGGTACTGTATTATCCCTCCATGCATGCATCTATGAGTTTATATGCGCTCCCCAAAATAGTAGCTGGCACTAGGTCTTTCACAGTTCGTGGGATCCGTTTGAAGTTCTCTCACTCGAGTGCGCGTCCAGAGCGTATCAACGCGCGTCACGGAGCGTGTCATCAAGGTGACGTGACTGTGATTGGAATCATGAACGCCTCGGCGCGCACCGAATCACTGACGTGAGATCGCCGCTGGTTGGAACAGACGACCATTGGGTGTATAAAATAAGCCACCCATCTCACAATCAACATTGTCTCTTAACCAGACAATTCACAAACCAATTCTACCATTCGCTGATATTGGACGCATTTTGACTGGATACTGAGACTTGGCTGCTTGCTCTCATAAACAAGTGGTTGAAATCGCTTGTGTTTTTCATTACATCCTCGTGTACATCAGTTGTGAAGTTTTTATTGCGAATCGTCTCTTTGATTTGCATTGCATTTGCTACTTAGTAGATATGTTTCAGCAAAAAACAGGACATGGATGCTGGAAACGTATTTAAGCTGTGGCAACGGGTTGAACGCAGACTACAACGCGCCTGTGACCAATTGGACCTCCTCAACGCGCGAATTGACGCTCTCCACAGTCGTCTAGCTTCCACTCAGCCTGATGGACCCGTGGCTTACCGGCTTCACATGGAGATCAGCGTGTTGGAGGGAGTAAGGGGCATGTTCTTCCAGTACGCAGACATGCGTGCGCATGACGTTGCTTATCTATGGGAAGTGATGAGAGAGAGGATGGTCAGGTAATGTCGTCTGGCTCGGGAGCCATGTTGGCACCGGAAGTGGGCGCTGACGTCCGGGGAGGTGTCTGAAGGTCTGAAGGTTTGGTCTCCGAGCACTGTTTTGTGATAATACAATATGTCTTCTGTCTGTTGTATTTTCCTTCGTTCTTCCAGACAGCAGCAGTCGAGCAGGGGTGGACTACTTTTCATAAAGTAGTTTAATGCACCGATTATTATGCTCAAGTAACCTACTTTTTCTGCTGAATACCGTTTGAGGGTCAGGCTGTAGATGAAATCAGGATGACAAGAAACAAATGGTGGTCTTGGTGGCAGCAGTGGGCACGCATTGGTATTCTAAGCCCAACCATAGCCCAGGGTAGGTCAACTTTAGTTTGATTTCCCACGATAATAATCATTTAAACAGACAAAAAGACCAAAAAGAACCTGCTTGTGTTGGTGTATGAAGCGATTTGTGCAGTGTGTCGACTTAGGTTATTCAGAGGTCCGGATATTTGTATGGCCTTGTTATATTTTCAGATGGAATCCTTAACGACCTGACTACTGATGACCCAAGCAGGTCGATGATTGCGCCCACTTCAGTGCTGCACAAAGTTGCATGTGAAAAGCACCAATTTATCATGCTAAGCTGTCATGAGTAAACCAGGACACTATCGCAGCCACCATCGCGTCACGGACAGGACTGGGAAAGCTGACGACGTTAATATTGGTGCTCATCATAACAATACGAATGTATTCGAACATATGAATGTGTTCACTGCGTCTGACCATGTGAAAATAAATATGTTTAAAATGTACTTCCATGTTATTGGTCATATTTAGAGGTAGTTATCACCTCAAGTAACGTGCAAATTTAGAGGAGGCAAGCTGTGGTATATTCCAATGTAGTTCTTGTTGTCACTCTATTCGTTTGGTAGATTGGATTTGGTTCAACTCCCAGTGCACAATCAGCGTACACCATATGTTCACAATTACCTTTGCAAGTCACTTGCAATAACTCAATGCTTTATCAATGCAGTCAAGGCAGTTGTTATATCTATTCAATATCCTTGATTAATAAGCATCAGATACAAAGAGAAACATATAGCCAATTTTTTAAATCATTCATCTGATCCGTCAGAATCGATATCATTCCAACGTATTGAACGGGCAAATAATTGCCGAAGTGCAATCAACTGTCGTTATTTGTAATTTGAGATTCATTTTAATATTGTTGCTCATCATAAGACCTGTTGTTGAAGTCGTCACTTGGTGTTATTGGTAATTTTAAATACAAATCTGCCCGGTTGCCACATTAGTCGCTAAGCCAGCCCAATTTTAATTACAATTAGAATTCGATCATTTCCGCCGTTCCGGGATGTTCCAATACTTTAGCTTGCTATTCAGTGACGTCATTGGATGAACGCAGGCAAAGTGCAAATGTAGATGATTTGAAGCAATTGTTGTGAATCTGGCGATGGATTTCTATGTTAACTGTCACAAATTCATCATAAGATGCAATTTAAGGCTTTCGCAAAATTATTGGTTCATAAAATTGTGTTGCAATGACATGAATAATTACGATAATAGCACTGCCACTAAATAAGGCAGATTGAATGAAACAAATAGCAATCATATAGCTTTAATACTGTTCTTGACTGCTTTGATTTGGTGCATGTTGGTCATACAAGCCCCATAAGGCAAACCCTCGACCCTGGGGAGTGGATGAATCAACTGGAGTGGATAGATCAACTTTCTTATATTGCGTAGACACAACTCTGTATTTTGACTCTGTGGTTTCAATCGCATTTTCTTCAGTATAAATTTCTATGACAGCAGACCCTGCTGACGAATTGATTAGGGACTTGCTAAAAAAGGAGCATAATCTGATAACATGAAACTATGTCGCGTATATCAATCTTCGGTATGCGTAGGTACTGTATTATCCCTCCATGCATGCATCTATGAGTTTATATGCGCTCCCCAAAATAGTAGCTGGCACTAGGTCTTTCACAGTTCGTGGGATCCGTTGAAGTTCTCTCACTCGAGTGCGCGTCCAGAGCGTATCAACGCGCGTCACGGAGCCGTGTCATCAAGGTGACGTGACTGTGATGGGAATCATGAACGCCTCGGCGCGCACCGAATCACTGACGTGAGATCGCCGCTGGTTGGAACAGACGACCATTGGGTGTATAAAATAAGCCACCCATCTCACAATCAACATTGTCTCTTAACCAGACAATTCACAAACCAATTCTACCATTCGCTGATATTGGACGCATTTTGACTGGATACTGAGACTTGGCTGCTTGCTCTCACATCAGTTGTGAAGTTTTATTGCGAATCGTCTCTTTGATTTGCATTGCATTTGCTGTTTAGTAGATATGTTTCAGCAAAAAAACAGGACATGGATGCTGGAAACGTATTTAAAGGCAGAGACGGGTTGTGGCAACGGTGACCAATTGACCTCCTCAACAGCGCGAATTGAACGCAGACTACAACGCGCCTGTGACCAATTGGACCTCCTCAACGCGCGAATTGACGCTCTCCACAGTCGTCTAGCTTCCACTCAGCCTGATGGACCCGTGGCTTACCGGCTTCACATGGAAGATCAGCGTGTGGTTGGAGGGAGTAAGGGGCATGTTCTTCCAGTACGCAGACATGCGTGCGCATGACGTTGCTTATCTATGGGAAGTGATGAGAGAGGATGGTCAGGTAATGTCGTCTGGCTCGGGAGCCATGTTGGCACCGGAAGTGGGCGCTGACGTCCGGGGAGGTGGTGTCTGAAGGTTTGGTCTCCGAGCACTGTTTTGTGATAATACAATATGTCTTCTGTCTGTTGTATTTTCCTTCGTTCTTCCAGACAGCAGCAGTCGAGCAGGGGTGGACTACTTTTCATAAAGTAGTTTAATGCACCGATTATTATGCTCAAGTAACCTACTTTTTCTGCTGAATACCGTTTGAGGGTCAGGCTGTAGATGAAAATCAGATGACAAGAAAGTAAAATGGTGGTCTTGGTGGCAGCAGTGGGCACGCATTGGTATTCTAAGCCCAACCATAGCCCAGGGTAGGTCAACTTTAGTTTGATTTCCCACGATAATAATCATTTAAACAGACAAAAAGACCAAAAAGAACTGCTTGTGTTGGTGTATGAAGCGATTGTGCAGTGTGTCGACTTAGGTTATTCAGAGGTCCGGATATTTGTATGGCCTTGTTATATTTTCAGATGGAATCCTTAACGACCTGACTACTGATGACCCAAGCAGGTCGATGATTGCGCCCACTTCAGTGCTGCACAAAGTTGCATGTGAAAAGCACCAATTTATCATGCTAAGCTGTCATGAGTAAACCAGGACACTATCGCAGCCACCATCGCGTCACGGACAGGACTGGGAAAGCTGACGACGTTAATATTGGTGCTCATCATAACAATACGAATGTATTCGAACATATGAATGTGTTCACTGCGTCTGACCATGTGAAAATAAATATGTTTAAAATGTACTTCCATGTTCATTGGTCATATTTAGAGGTAGTTATCACCTCAAGTAACGTGCAAATTTAGAGGAGGCAAGCTGTGGTATATTCCAATGTAGTTCTTGTTGTCACTCTATTCGTTTGGTAGATTGGATTTGGTTCAACTCCCAGTGCACAATCAGCGTACACCATATGTTCACAATTACCTTTGCAAGTCACTCTGTAATAACTCAATGCGTTATCA
This sequence comes from Urechis unicinctus, assembly GCA_034190875.2. Lineage (NCBI taxonomy): Eukaryota > Metazoa > Annelida > Polychaeta > Xenopneusta > Urechidae > Urechis > Urechis unicinctus. The sequence goes on from JAXDRA010001170.1 coordinate 5,972, forward strand.
ATGCAGTCAAGGCAGTTGTTATATCTATTCAATATCCTTGATTAATAAGCATCAGATACAAAGAGAAACATATAGCCAATTTTTTAAATCATTCATCTGATCCGTCAGAATCGATATCATTCCAACGTATTGAACGGGCAAATAATTGCCGAAAGTGCAATCAACTGTCGTTATTTGTAATTTGAGATTCATTTTAATATTGTGTGCTCATCATAAGACTGTTGTTGAAGTCGTCACTTGGTGTTATTGGTAATTTTAAATACAAATCTGCCCGGTTGCCACATTAGTCGCTAAGCCAGCCCAATTTTAATTACCAATTAGAATTCGATCATTTCCACCGTTCCGGGATGTTCCAATACTTTAGCTTGCTATTCAGTGACGTTATTGGATGAACGCAGGCAAAGTGCAAATGTAGATGATTTTGAAGCAATTGTTTGATCTGGCGATGGATTTCTATGTTAACTGTCACAATTTTTAAATCAACACCTGTTCCCAATTAAGATGCAATTTAAGGCGATTCTGCGCTTCGCCCTAATTATGAAGGGTTCATAACCTTTGTGTGTGCCCTGCAATGACATGAATAATTACGATAATCTGCCTTGAATCAAATCACTTCATCTGTGACTAATTTCACTGACAAGTTGGCATGCAATTGAAAACTAACCACATGCAGTAGCTCTGTGATTTAGGTAGACCATGATCGGTGTTTGCGGTAGTCATTGCTTTAATACTGTTGCTTCAGACTGCTTTCAAATTTTGGAAAAGTGTTGTGGAAAGCAGTAGACTGCCACTAATAAAGGCAACAAATGCAATCATATAGGCCTGTTCTGACTTTGATGGGTGCATGTTGGGTCATACAAGCCCCATACCCTCGACCTGGAGTGGATGAATCAACTAAGATAGATTTCTTAGATTGCGTAAAAAACAACTCTGTATTTTGACTCTGTGGTTTCAATCGCATTTTTCTTCAGTATAAATTTCTTATGACAGCAGACCCTGCTGACGAATTGATTAGGGACTTGCTAAAAAAAGGAGCATAATCTGATAACATGAAACTATGCCGCGTATATCAATCTTCGGTATGCGTAGGTACTGTATCATCCCTCCATGCATGCATCTATGAGTTTATATATGCGCTCCCCAAAATAGTAGCTGGCACTAGGTCTTTCACAGTTCGTGGGGATCCGTTGAAGTTCTCTCACTCGAGCGTTGCGCGTCCAGAGCGTATCAAACGCGCGTCACGGAGCGTGTCATCAAGGTGACGTGACTGTGATTGGAATCATGAACGCCTCGTGGGCGCGCACCGAATCACTGACGTGAGATTACCGCTGGTTGGAACACCGACGACCATTGGGTGTATAAAATAAGCCACCCATCTCACAATCAACATTGTTCTCTCTCTTAACCAGACAATTCACAAAACCAATTCTACCATTCGCTGATATTGGACCGCATCTTGACTGAATACTGAGACTAGGCTGCTTGCATCGCATAAACAAGTGGTCTGTTGAAATCGCTTGTGTTTTTCATTACTTCTAGTGTTACATCAGTTGTGAAGTTTTATTATTGCGAATCGTCTCTTTGATTTGCATTGCATTTTGCTGACTTAGTATAGATATGTTTTCAGCAAAAAACAGGACATGGATGCTGGAAACGTCATTTAAGCTGTGTGCAACGGCTTTGACGCCACTACAACGCTCCTGTGACCAAATTGGACCTCCTCACGCCGCGAATTGACGCTTTCTCCACAGTCGTCTAGCTTCACTCAGCCTTTGTCGGACCAGTGGTTACCAGCTTTCATAAAGGAGATCAGCGGTTGTTGGAGAGGAGTAAGGGGCATGTTCTTCATGATACAAGCAGAAATGCGTGTGGGTCATGACGTTTTGAAATCAGATCTATGGGAAGTGATTGAGAGAGGATGGTCAGGTAATGTCCGTCTTGCTCGGGAGCCATGTTGGCAACGGAAGTGGGCGCTGACGTCCCGGGGAGGGGTGGTGTCTGAAGGTTTGGTCTCCGAGCACTGTTTTGTGATAATACAATAAGTTGTCTTCTGTCTGTTGTATTTTCCTTCGTTCTCCAGACAGCAGCAAGCTTCGAGCAGGGGTGGACTACTTTTTTCCTAAAGTAGTTTAATGCACCGATTATAATGCTCAAGTACCCTACTTTTTCTGCTGAATACCGTTTGAGGGTTCAGGGCGGTTGTTGTAGATGAAATCAGATGACAAGAAACAAATGGTGGTCTTGGTGGCAGCAGTGGGCACGCATGGTATTCTAAGCCCAACCATAGCCCAGGGTAGGGTCAACTTAGTTTGATTCCCACGATAATAATCATTTAAACACAGACAAAAAGACCAAAAAAGAACTGCTTGTGTTGGTTGTATGAAGCGATTTTGCAGTTGTTGTCCGACTTAGGTTATTCAGAGGTCCGGATGGAGTATTGTATGGCCGTGTTATATTTTCAGATGGAATCCTTAAACGACCTGACTATTGATGACCCTGTGTCCCAAGCAGCTCGAGGTGTGATTGCGCCCACTTTAGTGCTGCACAAAGTTGCATGGTGAAAAGCACCCAATTTATCATGCTAAGTGTCATGAGTAAACCAGGACACTATCGCAGCCACCATCGCGTCAAGGACAAGGGATGGGAAAGCTGACGACGTTAATATTGGTGCGGTCTCTAACAATACGAATGTATTCGAACATATGAATGTGTTCACTGCGTCTGACCATGTGAAAATAAATATGTTTACAATGTACTTCATGTTCATTGGTCATATTAGAGGTAGTTATCACATCAAGTAACGTTTGCAAATTTAGAGGAGGCAAGCTGTGGTATATTCCAATGTAGTCTTGTTGTCACTATATTCGTTTGGGTAGATTGGATTGGTTCAACTCCAGTGCACAATCAAGCGTACACCATATGTTCACAATTACCTTTGCAAGTTTCACTCTGCAATAACTCAATGCTTTATCAATGCAGTCAAGGCAATTGTTATATTATTCAATATCCTGATTAATAAGCATCAGATACAGAGAGAAAGATATAGCCAATTTTTTAAATCATTCATCTGATCCGTCAGAATCGGATATCCTTCCAACGTATGATGAACGGGCAAATAATTGCCGCGAAGGGAGTGCAATCAACTGTCGTTATTTGTAATTTGAGATACATTTAATATTGTTGCCTCATCATAAGACCTGTTGTTTAGTCACTGGGTGTATTGGTAGAATTTTAAATCAAATCTGCCCGGCGACAGGAATTGTAGCCCCCAATTTTAATTTTAGAAGCAATGTCCACCGTTCCGGGATGTTCCAATAATTTAGCTTGCTATTCAGTGACGCTATTGGATGAAACGCCAAAAGCCCAATTTTTGATGTTTGAAGCAAATTGTTGGAATTGGCGATGGATTTCTCTTGTTAAACTGTCACAATTTTTCAAATCACCTGTTACCAATTTAAGATGGCCATATTAAGGCGATTTCTGCGCTTCGCTAATTATGAAGGGTCATAACATTTGTGTTGCCCTGCAATGACATGACTAATTATCGATGAATCTGCCTTGAATCCAAATCACTTCTGTGACTAATTCAATGACAAGTTGGCATGCAGATTGAAAACTTACCAACATGCAGTAGCTCTTTGATTTAGGTAGGACCATGATCGGTGTTATGGGTAGTCATTGCTTTAAAATACTGTTGCTTTTCAGACTGCTTTCAAATTTTGGAAAAGTGTTGTGGAACGTAGGGGACTGCCACTAATAAGGCAACAAATGCAATCATATAGGCTGTTCTGACTTTGATGGGTTGCATTGCATGTTGGTCATACAAGCCCCCCATACCCTCGAGCCTGGAGTGGATGAATCAACTAAGATAGATAGATTGCGTAAAAACAACTCTGTATTTTGACTCTGTGGTTTCAATCGCATTTTCTTCAGTATAAATTTCTATGACAGCAGACCCTGCATGACGAATTGATTAGGGACTTGCTAAAAAAAGAGCATAATCTGATAACATGAAACTATGCCGCGTTATCAATCTTCGGTATGCGTAAGGGTATCAGTGTATGTCATCCCCTCATGCATGCATCTATGAGTTCATATGCGCTCCCAAAAAATAGTACCTGGCACTAGGGTCTTTCACAGTTCGTGGGATCCCGTGAAGTTCTCTCACTCGAGCGCGCGTCCAGAGCGTATCAACGCGCGTCACGGAGCGTGTCATCAAGGTGACGTGACTGTGACTTGGAATCATGAACGCTCGGCGAGCACCGACATCACTGACGTGAGATTACCGCTGGTTGGAAACAGACGACCATTGGGTGGAAATCAAATAAGCCACCCAGTTCACAATCAACATGTGTCTCTTAACCAGACAATTCACAAACACCAATTCTACCATTCGCTGATATTGGACACATCTTGACGGAATACTGAGACTAGCTGCTTGCTCTCATAAAACAAGTGGTTGAAATCGCTTGGTTTTTCATTACATTATCGTGTTACATCAGTTGTGAAGTTTTATTGCGAAATCGTCTCTTTGATTTGCATTGCATTTGCTTGTTTAGTAGATAGTTTCAGCAAAAACAGGACATGGATGCTGGAAACGCATTTAAGCTGTGGCCAACGGGTTGAACGCAGACTACAACGCGCCTGTGACCAATTGGACCTCCTCAACGCGCGACTTGACGCTTCTCCACAGTCGTCTAGCTTCCACTCAGCCTGATGGACCCGTGGCTTACCAGCTTCACATGGAGATCAGCGTGGTGGAGGGAGTAAGGGGCATGTTCTTCCAGTACGCAGACATGCGTGCACATATGGGAAGTGATGAGGAAGATGGTTTAGGTAATGTCGTCGGCTCGGGGCCGTTGGCACCGGAAGATGGGCGCGACGTCGGGGAGGTGGAGTCTGAAGGTTTGGT
>JAXDRA010001171.1:0-11379 GCA_034190875.2 Urechis unicinctus
ATTATGTTTGAAGCTTATAAGGTATGGCTGCTGTAGAGATAGAACAGCCAATCGATGTCAGTAGCAATGTGCCCACCCCATTAGCTGCCGTACATGTGTCGTACACAATGACAATACTGGGCGAGGCAAGACGCCAAGGAATTGCAGAGAAGGATTTGGGGTGAAATGAATTATACAGACAGTAATCGGAATGGATGCAGAAAAATACAACCTCAAAAAAGTTCATTGGTATATATAGAGCTGTCGCAAGTGCTATCAACAAATTCGTTGTATACAAGTGGAATGTAGTAGAGTTGGGGATAAACAAAGATGTCACCACTGGCGGGCGAGTATGATCTGAATGTTCTTCTTGTGTGGTGGGTAAGTGTTAGTCTGAAATGATTACGCAGATATTATCTTTAATCTGGTCAGTGCACCAGATTTCTAATTGACTTTTAAATGAGACACCTCCCATTACTTAAAGCTTTGCAATGTCATTTATTAGACTTCTCCAGTTGCCCCGGTGGCACAATCGGTTAGCGCGCCGTACTTATAAGCAGTACATTACCGCTAAGAGATGCGGAGGTTGTGAGTTCGAGCCTCACCCGGGGCACTTATTTTAAGGTAAGAATGATAGCTCTAATGCCACAAAGGTTTTCATGGGAAGATAACTCAAATGTCATATGTAGGGTCAGATGTGTATTCACAGCTTGTCTAACCTGATATGCAGCCTATGATTGAAAACTTTTTGCAATCCAACTAGAATATGGGAAACTCATTTTTGCAGAATGCAGTAATTTGCCGTATCTGAGTATTGCTTCATGTGAAAGATGTACAAAATCACCAACATCATGTATTGAATGATGCTATTATCACCAAATAATCGTAATCTCCATTAAAAATGTGACATCATCATCATCATCATCATCATCATCATCATCATCATCATCATCATCATCATCATTATCATCTTCAACATTACCAGCAATATTGTGGTTGCTGCCATAATGGAATTCATCAATGAATCTCTACCATTAACTTCATGTTAAAAAATAATGTCATTTTCTTATGGTAATGGATGAGAGTGCTGTTTGTGATTGTATATTGCCTTGTTGTTTTTAAAAATCCATGCAATTGTTAAATGGTCTGGGAGGTATTATTATCTAGTCAATAAGCTGCACCAATGCTGTGCAATCAGCTACCACTGTACTTTATTCAGCCACTGTCCCTTTACACTTTCAACAGGAATACCAAGACCCATGTTTTCCAGTGATTCGTCATTATATTACTTTGTATGTACAATGCGAGCGCCTTTGAATGGTTTGTTGCTTGACAGGGCAACATATTACCTGACCGTCATTATAATTTATATATAATCTTATGTTTCGACCGTCATAAACATTGCAGATACATCCCTCTTAGCTGGTAAGGTTATCTTTTATGTTAAGCATTTATGATTGGCTGAAAATTACTTCTAGTCCTGCAATTATTTCATGTGCATAACGTATCCAGGAAGTTGTTTTTCAGACTGGTAAAGCATTTGCCATATTCAACAAGGCCTTGAATATAAACCCTTGAATGCTTGGTTGTTGCTCCAAGCTTATATTTTCCAATCCAACTGGCGTATATGAAATCATTATCAAGACCAAAACAACAATGAGGACTACGCTAGCCTGCTCTGTGGCAGGAAACGGTTATGATTGTAGCTGTATGTAATCAAATAGCTTGTTATTCAGATGTAATTGTAACCACAACCGATTAAGGTGAGTATAACGTCACTATATTTAGAAGTGAACATTGAAAACTTCTGTTAAATGATATATGCTACATATATCTTCAATTCCACAATAGAATTTGAGAATACAAATCCTACATTTGCTTCCTATTTGTTTATTAGTTTATTATTAGCAATATTATGTTTGAAGCTTATAAGGTATGGCTGCTGTAGAGATAGAACAGCCAATCGATGTCAGTAGCAATGTGCCCACCCCATTAGCTGCCGTACATGTGTCGTACACAATGACAATACTGGGCGAGGCAAGACGCCAAGGAATTGCAGAGAAGGATTTGGGGTGAAATGAATTATACAGACAGTAATCGGAATGGATGCAGAAAAATACAACCTCAAAAAGTTCATTGGTATATATAGAGCTGTCGCAAGTGCTATCAACAAATTCGTTGTATACAAGTGGAATGTAGTAGAGTTGGGGATAAACAAAGATGTCACCACTGGCGGGCGAGTATGATCTGAATGTTCTTCTTGTGTGGTGGGTAAGTGTTAGTCTGAAATGATTACGCAGATATTATCTTTAATCTGGTCAGTGCACCAGATTTCTAATTGACTTTTAAATGAGACACCTCCCATTACTTAAAGCTTTGCAATGTCATTTATTAGACTTCTCCAGTTGCCCCGGTGGCACAATCGGTTAGCGCGCCGTACTTATAAGCAGTACATTACCGCTAAGAGATGCGGAGGTTGTGAGTTCGAGCCTCACCCGGGGCACTTATTTTAAGGTAAGAATGATAGCTCTAATGCCACAAAGGTTTTCATGGGAAGATAACTCAAATGTCATATGTAGGGTCAGATGTGTATTCACAGCTTGTCTAACCTGATATGCAGCCTATGATTGAAAACTTTTGCAATCCAACTAGAATATGGGAAACTCATTTTTGCAGAATGCAGTAATTTGCCGTATCTGAGTATTGCTTCATGTGAAAGATGTACAAAATCACCAACATCATGTATTGAATGATGCTATTATCACCAAATAATCGTAATCTCCATTAAAAATGTGACATCATCATCATCAGCATCATCATCATCATCATCATCATCATCATCATCATCATCATTGTCATCTTCAACATTACCAGCAATATTGTGGTTGCTGCCATAATGGAATTCATCAATGAATCTCTACCATTAACTTCATGTTAAAAAATAATGTCATTTTCTTATGGTAATGGATGAGAGTGCTGTTTGTGATTGTATATTGCCTTGTTGTTTTTAAAAATCCATGCAATTGTTAAATGGTCTGGGAGGTATTATTATCTAGTCAATAAGCTGCACCAATGCTGTGCAATCAGCTACCACTGTACTTTATTCAGCCACTGTCCCTTTACACTTTCAACAGGAATACCAAGACCCATGTTTTCCAGTGATTCGTCATTATATTACTTTGTATGTACAATGCGAGCGCCTTTGAATGGTTTGTTGCTTGACAGGGCAACATATTACCTGACCGTCATTATAATTTATATATAATCTTATGTTTCGACCGTCATAAACATTGCAGATACATCCCTCTTAGCTGGTAAGGTTATCTTTTATGTTAAGCATTTATGATTGGCTGAAAAATTACTTCTAGTCCTGCAATTATTTCATGTGCATAACGTATCCAGGAGGAAGTTGTTTTTCAGACTGGTAAAGCATTTGCCATATTCAACAAGGCCTTGAATATAAACCCTTGAATGCTTGGTTGTTGCTCCAAGCTTATATTTTCCAATCCAACTGGCGTATATGAAATCATTATCAAGACCAAAACAACAATGAGGACTACGCTAGCCTGCTCTGTGGCAGGAAACGGTTATGATTGTAGCTGTATGTAATCAAATAGCTTGTTATTCAGATGTAATTGTAACCACAACCGATTAAGGTGAGTATAACGTCACTATATTTAGAAGTGAACATTGAAAACTTCTGTTAAATGATATATGCTACATATATCTTCAATTCCACAATAGAATTTGAGAATACAAATCCTACATTTGCTTCCTATTTGTTTATTAGTTAGTATTATTATTAGCAATATTATGTTTGAAGCTTATAAGGTATGGCTGCTGTAGAGATAGAACAGCCAATCGATGTCAGTAGCAATGTGCCCACCCCATTAGCTGCCGTACATGTGTCGTACACAATGACAATACTGGGCGAGGCAAGACGCCAAGGAATTGCAGAGAAGGATTTGGGGTGAAATGAATTATACAGACAGTAATCGGAATGGATGCAGAAAAATACAACCTCAAAAAGTTCATTGGTATATATAGAGCTGTCGCAAGTGCTATCAACAAATTCGTTGTATACAAGTGGAATGTAGTAGAGTTGGGGATAAACAAAGATGTCACCACTGGCGGGCGAGTATGATCTGAATGTTCTTCTTGTGTGGGGGTAAGTGTTAGTCTGAAATGATTACGCAGATATTATCTTTAATCTGGTCAGTGCACCAGATTTCTAATTGACTTTTAAATGAGACACCTCCCATTACTTAAAGCTTTGCAATGTCATTTATTAGACTTCTCCAGTTGCCCCGGTGGCACAATCGGTTAGCGCGCCGTACTTATAAGCAGTACATTACCGCTAAGAGATGCGGAGGTTGTGAGTTCGAGCCTCACCCGGGGCACTTATTTTAAGGTAAGAATGATAGCTCTAATGCCACAAAGGTTTTCATGGGAAGATAACTCAAATGTCATATGGTAGGGTCAGATGTGTATTCACAGCTTGTCTAACCTGATATGCAGCCTATGATTGAAAACCTTTTGCAATCCAACTAGAATATGGGAAACTCATTTTTGCAGAATGCAGTAATTTGCCGTATCTGAGTATTGCTTCATGTGAAAGATGTACAAAATCACCAACATCATGTATTGAATGATGCTATTATCACCAAATAATCGTAATCTCCATTAAAAATGTGACATCCTCATCATCATCATCATCATCATCATCATCATCATCATCATCATCATCATCATCATCATTCATCATCTTCAACATTACCAGCAATATTGTGGTTGCTGCCATAATGGAATTCATCAATGAATCTCTACCATTAACTTCATGTTAAAAAATAATGTCATTTTCTTATGGTAATGGATGAGAGTGCTGTTTGTGATTGTATATTGCCTTGTTGTTTTTAAAAATCCATGCAATTGTTAAATGGTCTGGGAGGTATTATTATCTAGTCAATAAGCTGCACCAATGCTGTGCAATCAGCTACCACTGTACTTTATTCAGCCACTGTCCCTTTACACTTTCAACAGGAATACCAAGACCCATGTTTTCCAGTGATTCGTCATTATATTACTTTGTATGTACAATGCGAGCGCCTTTGAATGGTTTGTTGCTTGACAGGGCAACATATTACCTGACCGTCATTATAATTTATATATAATCTTATGTTTCGACCGTCATAAACATTGCAGATACATCCCTCTTAGCTGGTAAGGTTATCTTTTATGTTAAGCATTTATGATTGGCTGAAAAATTACTTCTAGTCCTGCAATTATTTCATGTGCATAACGTATCCAGGAAGTTGTTTTTCAGACTGGTAAAGCATTTGCCATATTCAACAAGGCCTTGAATATAAACCCTTGAATGCTTGGTTGTTGCTCCAAGCTTATATTTTCCAATCCAACTGGCGTATATGAAATCATTATCAAGACCAAAACAACAATGAGGACTACGCTAGCCTGCTCTGTGGCAGGAAACGGTTATGATTGTAGCTGTATGTAATCAAATAGCTTGTTATTCAGATGTAATTGTAACCACAACCGATTAAGGTGAGTATAACGTCACTATATTTAGAAGTGAACATTGAAAACTTCTGTTAAATGATATATGCTACATATATCTTCAATTCCACAATAGAATTTGAGAATACAAATCCTACATTTGCTTCCTATTTGTTTATTAGTTTATTATTAGCAATATTATGTTTGAAGCTTATAAGGTATGGCTGCTGTAGAGATAGAACAGCCAATCGATGTCAGTAGCAATGTGCCCACCCCATTAGCTGCCGTACATGTGTCGTACACAATGACAATACTGGGCGAGGCAAGACGCCAAGGAATTGCAGAGAAGGATTTGGGGTGAAATGAATTATACAGACAGTAATCGGAATGGATGCAGAAAAATACAACCTCAAAAAGTTCATTGGTATATATAGAGCTGTCGCAAGTGCTATCAACAAATTCGTTGTATACAAGTGGAATGTAGTAGAGTTGGGGATAAACAAAGATGTCACCACTGGCGGGCGAGTATGATCTGAATGTTCTTCTTGTGTGGTGGGTAAGTGTTAGTCTGAAATGATTACGCAGATATTATCTTTAATCTGGTCAGTGCACCAGATTTCTAATTGACTTTTAAATGAGACACCTCCCATTACTTAAAGCTTTGCAATGTCATTTATTAGACTTCTCCAGTTGCCCCGGTGGCACAATCGGTTAGCGCGCCGTACTTATAAGCAGTACATTACCGCTAAGAGATGCGGAGGTTGTGAGTTCGAGCCTCACCCGGGGCACTTATTTTAAGGTAAGAATGATAGCTCTAATGCCACAAAGGTTTTCATGGGAAGATAACTCAAATGTCATATGTAGGGTCAGATGTGTATTCACAGCTTGTCTAACCTGATATGCAGCCTATGATTGAAAACTTTTTGCAATCCAACTAGAATATGGGAAACTCATTTTTGCAGAATGCAGTAATTTGCCGTATCTGAGTATTGCTTCATGTGAAAGATGTACAAAATCACCAACATCATGTATTGAATGATGCTATTATCACCAAATAATCGTAATCTCCATTAAAAATGTGACATCATCATCATCAGCATCATCATCATCATCATCATCATCATCATCATCATTATCATCTTCAACATTACCAGCAATATTGTGGTTGCTGCCATAATGGAATTCATCAATGAATCTCTACCATTAACTTCATGTTAAAAAATAATGTCATTTTCTTATGGTAATGGATGAGAGTGCTGTTTGTGATTGTATATTGCCTTGTTGTTTTTAAAAATCCATGCAATTGTTAAATGGTCTGGGAGGTATTATTATCTAGTCAATAAGCTGCACCAATGCTGTGCAATCAGCTACCACTGTACTTTATTCAGCCACTGTCCCTTTACACTTTCAACAGGAATACCAAGACCCATGTTTTCCAGTGATTCGTCATTATATTACTTTGTATGTACAATGCGAGCGCCTTTGAATGGTTTGTTGCTTGACAGGGCAACATATTACCTGACCGTCATTATAATTTATATATAATCTTATGTTTCGACCGTCATAAACATTGCAGATACATCCCTCTTAGCTGGTAAGGTTATCTTTTATGTTAAGCATTTATGATTGGCTGAAAAATTACTTCTAGTCCTGCAATTATTTCATGTGCATAACGTATCCAGGAAGTTGTTTTTCAGACTGGTAAAGCATTTGCCATATTCAACAAGGCCTTGAATATAAACCCTTGAATGCTTGGTTGTTGCTCCAAGCTTATATTTTCCAATCCAACTGGCGTATATGAAATCATTATCAAGACCAAAACAACAATGAGGACTACGCTAGCCTGCTCTGTGGCAGGAAACGGTTATGATTGTAGCTGTATGTAATCAAATAGCTTGTTATTCAGATGTAATTGTAACCACAACCGATTAAGGTGAGTATAACGTCACTATATTTAGAAGTGAACATTGAAAACTTCTGTTAAATGATATATGCTACATATATCTTCAATTCCACAATAGAATTTGAGAATACAAATCCTACATTTGCTTCCTATTTGTTTATTAGTTTATTATTAGCAATATTATGTTTGAAGCTTATAAGGTATGGCTGCTGTAGAGATAGAACAGCCAATCGATGTCAGTAGCAATGTGCCCACCCCATTAGCTGCCGTACATGTGTCGTACACAATGACAATACTGGGCGAGGCAAGACGCCAAGGAATTGCAGAGAAGGATTTGGGGTGAAATGAATTATACAGACAGTAATCGGAATGGATGCAGAAAAAATACAACCTCAAAAAGTTCATTGGTATATATAGAGCTGTCGCAAGTGCTATCAACAAATTCGTTGTATACAAGTGGAATGTAGTAGAGTTGGGATAAACAAAGATGTCACCACTGGCGGGCGAGTATGATCTGAATGTTCTTCTTGTGTGGTGGGTAAGTGTTAGTCTGAAATGATTACGCAGATATTATCTTTAATCTGGTCAGTGCACCAGATTTCTAATTGACTTTTAAATGAGACACCTCCCATTACTTAAAGCTTTGCAATGTCATTTATTAGACTTCTCCAGTTGCCCCGGTGGCACAATCGGTTAGCGCGCCGTACTTATAAGCAGTACATTACCGCTAAGAGATGCGGAGGTTGTGAGTTCGAGCCTCACCCGGGGGGGCACTTATTTTAAGGTAAGAATGATAGCTCTAATGCCACAAAGGTTTTCATGGGAAGATAACTCAAATGTCATATGTAGGGTCAGATGTGTATTCACAGCTTGTCTAACCTGATATGCAGCCTATGATTGAAAACTTTTTGCAATCCAACCAGAATATGGGAAACTCATTTTTGCAGAATGCAGTAATTTGCCGTATCTGAGTATTGCTTCATGTGAAAGATGTACAAAATCACCAACATCATGTATTGAATGATGCTATTATCACCAAATAATCGTAATCTCCATTAAAAATGTGACATCATCATCATCATCATCATCATCATCATCATCATCATCATCATTATCATCATTATCATCTTCAACATTACCAGCAATATTGTGGTTGCTGCCATAATGGAATTCATCAATGAATCTCTACCATTAACTTCATGTTAAAAAATAATGTCATTTTCTTATGGTAATGGATGAGAGTGCTGTTTGTGATTGTATATTGCCTTGTTGTTTTTTAAAAATCCATGCAATTGTTAAATGGTCTGGGAGGTATTATTATCTAGTCAATAAGCTGCACCAATGCTGTGCAATCAGCTACCACTGTACTTTATTCAGCCACTGTCCCTTTACACTTTCAACAGGAATACCAAGACCCATGTTTTCCAGTGATTCGTCATTATATTACTTTGTATGTACAATGCGAGCGCCTTTGAATGGTTTGTTGCTTGACAGGGCAACATATTACCTGACCGTCATTATAATTTATATATAATCTTATGTTTCGACCGTCATAAACATTGCAGATACATCCCTCTTAGCTGGTAAGGTTATCTTTTATGTTAAGCATTTATGATTGGCTGAAAAATTACTTCTAGTCCTGCAATTATTTCATGTGCATAACGTATCCAGGAAGTTGTTTTTCAGACTGGTAAAGCATTTGCCATATTCAACAAGGCCTTGAATATAAACCCTTGAATGCTTGGTTGTTGCTCCAAGCTTATATTTTCCAATCCAACTGGCGTATATGAAATCATTATCAAGACCAAAACAACAATGAGGACTACGCTAGCCTGCTCTGTGGCAGGAAACGGTTATGATTGTAGCTGTATGTAATCAAATAGCTTGTTATTCAGATGTAATTGTAACCACAACCGATTAAGGTGAGTATAACGTCACTATATTTAGAAGTGAACATTGAAAACTTCTGTTAAATGATATATGCTACATATATCTTCAATTCCACAATAGAATTTGAGAATACAAATCCTACATTTGCTTCCTATTTGTTTATTAGTTTATTATTAGCAATATTATGTTTGAAGCTTATAAGGTATGGCTGCTGTAGAGATAGAACAGCCAATCGATGTCAGTAGCAATGTGCCCACCCCATTAGCTGCCATACATGTGTCGTACACAATGACAATACTGGGCGAGGCAAGACGCCAAGGAATTGCAGAGAAGGATTTGGGGTGAAATGAATTATACAGACAGTAATCGGAATGGATGCAGAAAAATACAACCTCAAAAAGTTCATTGGTATATATAGAGCTGTCGCAAGTGCTATCAACAAATTCGTTGTATACAAGTGGAATGTAGTAGAGTTGGGGATAAACAAAGATGTCACCACTGGCGGGCGAGTATGATCTGAATGTTCTTCTTGTGTGGTGGGTAAGTGTTAGTCTGAAATGATTACGCAGATATTATCTTTAATCTGGTCAGTGCACCAGATTTCTAATTGACTTTTAAATGAGACACCTCCCATTACTTAAAGCTTTGCAATGTCATTTATTAGACTTCTCCAGTTGCCCCGGTGGCACAATCGGTTAGCGCGCCGTACTTATAAGCAGTACATTACCGCTAAGAGATGCGGAGGTTGTGAGTTCGAGCCTCACCCGGGGCACTTATTTTAAGGTAAGAATGATAGCTCTAATGCCACAAAGGTTTTCATGGGAAGATAACTCAAATGTCATATGTAGGGTCAGATGTGTATTCACAGCTTGTCTAACCTGATATGCAGCCTATGATTGAAAACTTTTTGCAATCCAACCAGAATATGGGAAACTCATTTTTGCAGAATGCAGTAATTTGCCGTATCTGAGTATTGCTTCATGTGAAAGATGTACAAAATCACCAACATCATGTATTGAATGATGCTATTATCACCAATAATCGTAATCTCCATTAAAAATGTGACATCATCATCATCATCATCATCATCAATCATCATCATCATCATCATCATCATCATTATCATCTTCAACATTACCAGCAATATTGTGGTTGCTGCCATAATGGAATTCATCAATGAATCTCTACCATTAACTTCATGTTAAAAAATAATGTCATTTTCTTATGGTAATGGATGAGAGTGCTGTTTGTGATTGTATATTGCCTTGTTGTTTTTAAAAATCCATGCAATTGTTAAATGGTCTGGGAGGTATTATTATCTAGTCAATAAGCTGCACCAATGCTGTGCAATCAGCTACCACTGTACTTTATTCAGCCACTGTCCCTTTACACTTTCAACAGGAATACCAAGACCCATGTTTTCCAGTGATTCGTCATTATATTACTTTGTATGTACAATGCGAGCGCCTTTGAATGGTTTGTTGCTTGACAGGGCAACATATTACCTGACCGTCATTATAATTTATATATAATCTTATGTTTCGACCGTCATAAACATTGCAGATACATCCCTCTTAGCTGGTAAGGTTATCTTTTATGTTAAGCATTTATGATTGGCTGAAAAATTACTTCTAGTCCTGCAATTATTTCATGTGCATAACGTATCCAGGAAGTTGTTTTTCAGACTGGTAAAGCATTTGCCATATTCAACAAGGCCTTGAATATAAACCCTTGAATGCTTGGTTGTTGCTCCAAGCTTATATTTTCCAATCCAACTGGCGTATATGAAATCATTATCAAGACCAAAACAACAATGAGGACTACGCTAGCCTGCTCTGTGGCAGGAAACGGTTATGATTGTAGCTGTATGTAATCAAATAGCTTGTTATTCAGATGTAATTGTAACCACAACCGATTAAGGTGAGTATAACGTCACTATATTTAGAAGTGAACATTGAAAACTTCTGTTAAATGATATATGCTACATATATCTTCAATTCCACAATAGAATTTGAGAATACAAATCCTACATTTGCTTCCTATTTGTTTATTAGTTTATTATTAGCAATATTATGTTTGAAGCTTATAAGGTATGG
>JAXDRA010001174.1:0-18170 GCA_034190875.2 Urechis unicinctus
TGCATTGTGCTCTGACAACGAACAATGATCAACGGGCAACAAATGAATGATTGGTTCTACAGATACCGGCGTTATCACTATGTACCTAACAATATAATAAACTAAAAGGTTGCAACTGTATAGTGTGTGATATTTTTTTCCAATCGAAGCAATAACTGGGTTTAAGACAAACGTGAAATAAAATATGATATAAGTGCAGATGATTGCTTGTTTTCTAGTCGAGGGTGCACTTGATAATTATAAATATTGCAGCAATGGGGTCACTTTCTTAAAATATCCGTAGCCAGCTTAATCACGACCATGTCAGATTTACCCAAATAATAATTGTCTTGAAGGGCAAATTGTAAAGTGTTGTCCTAAACGTTGTGAATGTATCATACCACAATATGAACTAGGCTAGTGACGTTGAATCAAATAACTTTAGGGAGTCAGAAGCTCCATCTTGTGGCATACTTATTACATTAAGTTCACTTTTGCACGTAAGCGTTCTTCATTCATTCAAGTAAACCAGTATAGAGGTGATCAGTGTCAAACATTGCTTATACCTACACCAATCATCTTATTAAAACGACAAGCTGCAACCCCTACCTTTCCGTACGCAAATGATGGGATTTAACTACGGTTTTTTTTGTATTATTCATACATCCCGCTACCAAAGCAAATATAGGATGCTGCTAAAAGCGACAATGATTGAGCCATGAATCTAAAAACAGAAAAACGTGATTAAACAAATTTAAAATTGAATAAATGAGCCTAAATAAGTGGTTCTTTAGCACATACATTGCAACATAATGCAAACATTGCAATTACTGTGGTATTTATGACACAGACCTATTAAATGAAGTATATATGCAACCATAGGGAAACTTTTGCATCAGCATTAGTCAATTATTTGTGACAATTCTGACGTGACTCGTCTAGACAAAAAAACTAGCCAGCATCCTTAAATGGTGCCTAACAACATATCATCAAAATGAGGGGATAAAGGCTTACCATTGCCACTTTTTGCCGAATTGTATGAATAATGAATCTTTGTTCTTCATTCTTGTTAATGAAGATGTACTGTTCGCAACAAATCTAGTACGAACTAGATACTTTCAATAATAGATATACCATCGAACGTGTATCGTAACCTGTGGCCTATTAACATGAATCACTATTTTTATAAGCTGGCTTTGGGTTATATTCACCCAGTAAAAACTAGTCATCCAAGGGTTTCAATACCCAAGAATGCAAACCCACGCAATATATACGTGTTTGTATATTAGAGATTTAATGCGTTATCTGGTTAAGTTTATATGCATGGTGCAGGTTCAAGTCAAAGGTTAAACTATGACACCATTACAATAATTCCATAGTAGTGCGCTGCCAGTTGTTATAAGTCAAGGAGCAAAGAATTCTTAGATACAATATAATTAAGCTGCCAAATGCACATCACCTGCTTTATTTTGTGATGTAGAAACACTGATGCTAATCTATTCAACATAATCCGGTATTTGCATGAGACGGGGGTAATACTACGGTGCTCTGTGATGGCTGGCGAAAAGGTAGACAACTTAACTGTGTAAAAGAAATCGACACTGTATTGTAATCTCAAAAGAATCAAATGATATCCATCATACAAGAGTACCGACATCAATTATGTTCGTCGTTACAACTGTGTACATAATGCTACATCAAAAACAAAAACGATACGCAAGAATAATAAACTGCTGAAAGCTATTCATGTAATGCAGTATAACCATCAGCATATTTGTATTAAATATATCTTAACATCAATGGTTAAATGCATCTTAATCAACGCAAACACTTGGATTAGTTATGCAATAACGGCTTTGTGTAGAAATTCCTGAACAAGCACTTTGGACACAATGCCATGATCAATTTGGGATCGATTTAACCAGTTTTAAGTGCAAGATATTGTAATGCTAACCATACTGTGATTTTATTGATTTATCACCTGCTGTGCAAGCTTTCAGCCACAATCTCAGCCAATTCATATCGCAAATTCTACTCGTGTGAATTGCTAGAAGCGTCGACATCGTCAAAGATTTTCAGGGTACTTCTAACCATGGCCAGGCAAAGTGGCTGGTCCTGCTGTGCAAGCTTTCAGCTACAATCTCAGCCAATTCATATCGCAAATTCTACTCGCGTGTTTGTGAGCCATTGGTGGTCCGATGATTTTTGGTGTAGATTCACATTCCTCTTATATCGTTGCATATCACCCCTAGTTTGTCGCTTCTAGACACTGTGGCACTACGTATCCATGCCATTTGTTTACTTTATCGTTATAGCAGATATTTGGTATCGCATGTGCACATTACATACCAAATTACATCATGTGTGGTTCCCGAACTTTCGTATGATTCAAACAACTAACGGTTTTGATCGAATGTTGAATAGCTAGAAGCGTCGACATCATCAAAGATTTTCAGGGTACTTCTAACCATGGCCAGGCAAAGTGGCTGGTCCGTGATACTACAAATAAATTACAATCAAACATTTAGCCATTCACATGCTAGTTTAGCTGTAGCATAGCTGTACCATTTCATCTCACTTACGATTTATCTTGAATTGGCTCACATCGCCCATTCGTACTTTATGCAGAATAAAATGTTTATTGTGTTTGATCGTCACATGGCCACATTACCACATGCAAAAGTATTACTGCAGCGTATGTGCAAATGCCACAGCAATATGGTGCGAATAATTGCCAATGCTGCAGCAAAGCTTCTGCACCACTGTCTATTACGTGACGGCTGTTTCTCTTGACCAGAGTATTTGTCAAACTTACCATAAGAAGGGCTTCTGACGAAAAAGCATAGTCAGGTGCAATTTCGATTCATTAGTGCTCCAGTTTGTCTTTTCCTTATAATTATGAGCCCGCACTCACGTTGGGATTGTATTGTTACAGTATAGTTACACACAATGCCAATAAATGCATAGTATGGCAAAAAGAGAATGCAATTGCAATCAGTATTAGTGGTATTCTGGTTACGAACCACGTCAGTAGCTGATATATAATATAACCCTTTGTCGACTGATTGTCAGTTCTAGATCCATAGCCATTGAAAATGTAATTATACATTCGGAGAAGTTGTCCCTCCGCTGCAACCAATGAATTTGTATGCATGTGACAGAAGACAGCAAAAGTCGTTGTTTGTTTCGGGCGGCAGTAACCAACAAATTTTAAATTTACAACACTATATCAATAAATCTATCGCCGTGTTGATATGTAGAACACTCCCTATGTGGTCAGTTAACTGCTCATTGGCCGATAATATATCAGGACTAGCCTTGCTGATATACTGAGCTGAATTGAGTAAAGGTGCAGCAACTTCTGTTGCTCAGCATGGGTAAGTAATCATTGCGAACTCGTTACTTAGCACTGCATGATTCATTCCCTGTGATTCCCTTAATAATGTTACACTTTTAATCGTTTGTGTGTCCAATTGGGATTATTGATGGCAATTACAGCGCCATCCACACAATGTTTCTACATAATGGAGAGATGATATGTGGATATTTCACTAACTCTACACCCAAAAGGACCAGGATTTGCCAGATTGAATGGCCAAAGACACTTTATCTGCCAATCACTCTCAACAGACTGAAAACCGTGACAACACCGCATTTACCCTGATAGTCGTGAGCATGAGTAGGTGTGCTGCTATATTTTTAGACAGTGTTAGCTTAGTACTATTTAATGACGGTAAATAAAGATTAAGGGCAGCAGCACATTGGTGTCAGGGTAAGAGGCAGGAAGTGATATACTTTAACTTAAAGAAAATATCCATTGCTTGCCAGGGAAATGCTGTTGCCTTTGGCAATATCCATTTGTATTCAAATTATCCCCTGTTTTTTACAGGCCCAAAAAGTACAGTATGATTTTAACGAGAGAGATGTTATCATCTTGCACATTTATACACTTTTTGTAATATTAATGTATATCTACCAAAGCAATATATTTATAAACGACGAAATCAATTTAATTCGCAGTACATTTTTATTGTATGTGCTCGTATATCTGCAAGCGACTGAGCGCATCACGGAATCATGTGCGCTACATTTCTAATCGTCGTTGCGTACTA
Source organism: Urechis unicinctus (assembly GCA_034190875.2). Taxonomy (NCBI): domain Eukaryota; kingdom Metazoa; phylum Annelida; class Polychaeta; order Xenopneusta; family Urechidae; genus Urechis; species Urechis unicinctus. Next base: position 4,092 of record JAXDRA010001174.1, read on the forward strand.
CAGGCGTGATATAAGTTTTGTTTCAGATAGTATTTACAGATAATGACTGCAATTCTTAGTGGTTTATAACGCGGGCCTGCCCTATCTGCTGTTTGACAAGGCGTGCACAGTAATTATGCATGTAGCCTGAGTACCAAACCACTAAATATGCGCTCAACTACTGTGAAATTTGGTCGTGCAACATTTGTCTTTTTCTCTATAATCTAATAGCGCAAATGGGATAATGATAACGATTTGTAAGACATGTGGTCATAGCAAAGATAATTTAATCTGTTTGAACATCATATAACAGATTATGGACAATTGTATCATGTGTTATGATTAAATTGTTGTATGCCAACAGCCTTAAGCAAAACTTGGTATATGCAACGTGGACTTTTGCTAGTAATACATGCCACGCCGTACATGCTACGGTGCTGCACAACAGTGTTCGTTACAAGGCAGATTTGATAGCGTTGGCGACAAAAGGATCATTTGAACCTATATGGGCACACCCCGAATCAATTAATCTGAATAGTTTCACGCTTTCAACTAAGACAAGCTTTAAGGTTTTCGCGTCTTATTCGATTGTGGGCTATTGGCCAACCTAAATGAAAAACCTCGTCAAATCAAATCATGAACCAGCAAGAGATAATGCGATACTTTATGTTATTAGTCAGGCAATGTAAGTTGTACCATATTTATAGATATGTTTGTATATTTAAAAATTAACACGCCAATTGATGTTCAACCAATCTCATTACAGCCAACCGTTCATTCCGTCTCCGCGGTACAATCAGGTAATTAAGTCATCATTGCAGTGTCGTCTGTCTTTGCAATTGAATAAGCTTGTAGGAAAACGCTTTTCGAACTAATTTGATTTAGTGTTTACGTCTCGCTATGATTAGACATTAAGATATCTATGGGAACATTAAGTCAATTACAAATCAGTACAATGTAGTTAACGTCAATAGGCGAAGTCGGACGGAGATAATTATGGTTTCTGCACCTAAACAAACAAAATCAAAAATGATTAATTGGTTTTGATTTCTTTCCAAACTTATAAGGGTACACATCAACTTGACCCTGTAACTTGCAAAGTCTCAGCAGTGAAATTCCACTGCAATGTGCCCAAATACAAAATGTTTTCCTTAATTTTATGAGATATTGATAATAAAAAATAATTTTAGCACGATCATCTCTTGCCAAAGATGCTAGGATAAAGAAAAACTGTATACCGAATAAGCCTTGCCCGATATTCATTTTAAATGACTGATGCGTTTCACATACTTAGTATGCATAACTGGCGATCGGTAAGACTACGCTGTGATCCAGATATTGCTCAAAGCCTTTTAAGTCACGCAGATTCCATGTGGATTAGTGAAAAAGCTAGAGGCTTTGGAAATTATTTGCTTCCTATGAGCAGCTAACACCGTTGAACGTTCTGCTGATATATGTGCTTCATATTAATTGACAGGTCATTCATGTAACGCCTTCGACATATAACCATATGTACAATGTTGATGAAGTTCGTTCGCTTTTCGTCTTGTATTAAATAGGTTATATTTGCCGAGTTTATAGGGACGAACCGTTCAATTGACGCAACAATATCCCTAGTCTTAACACGATTGGTCGTGATCTTATGTATCATCTGCGTGTTTTATGTAATTAAAAGATAATGACACAACCTTTGAGAAAGCAAGCGACTGATGCATGCTGCATAACGCCTTAGAATTCTCATATTCAGTTTTTGCGTATCTGAATGCACGGTTGATATTTGTTTAGAGACATGAGACAGACAATGAGAATCTCTTCCGCATTTGATGTAATGATTCCCAAATAGGTCTTGATTGATAACTAAGGCAAGCATTTTAATCATGCATTCAAATTAGGGAACTCTTTACATTTTGAGTTCAAAGCAGTATCAATTTGTACAGTGAATTTTGTTATCGTGTCCAATGAAGTGATTCCAATATTTTTTTAACCCTTAGACAAAACAAAACCACGGGTGCGAAGAGACTCCTAATCGTAAGCAAGGATCCTCTGCACCCCCCCCTTCTCCACTCCTCGAATGGACACTATACACTTATTGTAAATAAATACCAGTCAATGGATGCCCTCTAAAAGTATATTACGTTTCTCGATGAATCTGTTCCAGCCCACACAATTAATCATGGTTGGACAGCTGTATCGGGCTCGCTTTCAGCTATATTAAAACCGAATACAGCACAAAACTCCCTTAAACTCCAACGGTTTCTCAGCAATTCCATTAGTCCAAACTATGCGACTCTCCCCAACATGTCACATATTGATTTTGATTACATAAGTCTATATAATCTAAAAGATGCATAGCACATTTTGTGTATTTTTCAATCTTGAAAGGCCATTCATTATGTACCGGACAAATATCTATGAGTCATTTTCCGCATACATAGCAGTTAATGTGAATTAACTTGGAGACAATATTGGAGACAGAGGTACAAATAATGGTCAGTGTGAATAATTAAGAATCATAGGAAGATTATGGGTTCCGCATCAACTGTCCAACTTTCTAACCGGTAGATACGGTGATGGCGACAGATTTAACTTTGGGCACGGTCTTTTGTTTATTCACATATATTGCATATGTACGACCATGCAGCAAAAAGCAGCGATTTCAGTGATATTCTGGGAATAGTCCGAATGGCTTTAATGTTATGGTTCTGTGGGATAACTCTTCATTCAAAATGCAATTAAGATATCGTGGCATCATTGTATGGATGTGCATGCGTTGTGCTAGGATCGCACCGTGGTCCACAAGGGTCAGACCTGCCTGGAAGACTCATGGTATAGTAATGATCATTTGTAAACCACACGTATGAAATAACGGGCTGTGTAAATATTATGGCTCATGTGTTTTTATCAGGATAGCGATAAATATTTCAATGTTTCGTTTAGATATTACCTGATTTGATGAATGTCGAATGATTTTTATAGTGGGCATTAGATTACAAATGATTAATGATCCTTACATTGATGATCGATAATTTCCTATTTATAATTCAGACGGTGTAATGTTGTAACGGTCTAGAATGACGAGTAAAGGTACAGATTCCATTAAGAGGGACCTTGAAGGTGAACTGTAAAAAATTATGTACTTCATAAAGTAAATTAGCTCAAATTAGTCCTCCCCTTTGCCAATTGCTTTAAATATAAAGCAGACAAGAAGAACCTGTGGTCCTTATGTCACAGACCGAGACAATGAAGGGTGTACGTTAAGGATACCTAATCCTCCACGGGGGAACATTGTCACCAGCATGCGATAATTAGTTGTGGCAGTCCGACCTATCTATCGCGATTCTGACGGTAGGCGTCGAAATGTACCACAAACAGCTAAATGGCCAGACCGCAATCTCAAAGTTCAAATAATGCATGGCATTCTCAGTATATTTTACAACTTTTAAGCAATCGTTACATTATGTAGATATTATATTAATGATAGCCTTTAACTTTGTAACACAGAAATCACTGCGTCTTCCCGGTTTATCATATTACCGGCTAATGATTGAAGAAAATCTATAAGGGTTGCCCTTCTGATTGCTGTGCTTGTTTTCCTCTGTCAAGTCAGTACATGCACGCATATGTCAGAAATAAATGATACTGAAACCTAACATTCAAACCAAGGAGCGCTCAATAGCCTCGCTTCACCAGTTCATCTGACGCAGTATGCAGTTTATCAAGTTTTGTTCCAGCTTAATGTCCCAGAAGGTAAACATTAATCCTGACGGGTGTTTAACATTACTATATGGATATTACCCCCCAGATAACAAAACTCCTTAGATTGTGATTGGTAGTTCGTTGGTCCATGAATGCGCAAATGAGCAGTGAGATAAGAAGTCGAAATAGTCATTATAATCCATGTTTACATTGTAAGCATCTATGGACCAGTGCTATTAAATGATCGGCTACGCTTAGTCTCGTTCCCTGTACTTCAGACAGAGCAATGAACGTATATCATTGCGCAACTATTGACCACTGCCAGGATAATATATAAATCGGGAAACATCTCATGATGTAGACTAGTTCGTCGTAATGAAGAGACAGGTTTTGTTTCGACTGGTTACGACCGCTGCTGTAGACATTACTAGTGCTTGTCGCAGCGTGTCTTACACTACTTAGATACTTGTCATACTCTAACATCACTGTACACATCTCTGTACACCATCCCAATTCCCTATTGATTGTTGATGCTGTCATTTCTATTTGCCGTTCCAGCGAGCGCACCTATATTTCTGTAATGCAATACAGCGGGGCTTCCCATGGTGTGTGATCATCTCCAAGGCTATCAATGCATCTGTCACCTGACGGTCATCATATGTTATGAGCCAATAGTTCTGTATGTCTGTCAGGAGGAATTCGCACTCTTGCAGTGAGAGTGGACAAAAATCATGAACCTTTTTTGAAATGATATGAAGTCAGATGTGAGGTTCCTTTGCGTGTTGACAAGGCTACATCGACCATTAGGATCTTGAGTTGCAATGCGGGGGTATTTTGTACGTTTACAGATTCCAGTTTCTATCTCTTGACTCTCAAATAGATGTATTTAGTTGCAATGACTTGCAGTAAAGTTAGATGATAGGCATTCAAGCTTCATGTGTGTTAATAAGAATCCTGCTATTTCACGTAATTCATTCGCTATATAATTTGCACTCTAAGTGTTTCTAGTGATTATACAGTGATGTAACAACGACATGAGCTTATCCTACCTTAGCAGGGGTATTTATCGTGTTTGGCAACTGCAGGATTAGGTAATAATAAATACTCATTCAATTCATTATTGCATTACTCGTATTTGAACATAAGATATCACTTATACTTAACAGTGCTGTTTTAAGTGATAATTCTTAATATTTACATTGCATTATATAATTTATATGGAAAAGCTACCTCTGTCTACTGGTAAAGTTCCATTAAATTCAGAAGCTGGTTTTTCAAGATCAGATATGATTAAACTGCACAAACGTTTACAATAAATTCAGTAAGCTAATAGTAATGTGTTTTAACGACTTAATCATATGACAAAGCCTTGTGTGCCTTTGTAACTTTTCTCTGCCTTATGACTTCATATCGCTCTCGTGGTTTAAGACAACGATCGAAATGAGTTGGATGAAAACTCCGTCAATTTCGCCATCGTTTCATTTAAATCGCTCGATTAACAGGACTATGTAGACCTCTATTGACGCAAGAGCCTTTGAATCTATGTGATTTAATGTCTCACATCGCTCTCGTTAAAACATCACGGAGTTACACATTGATAAATTGGCTTGTATTGTGATTTGCCATTAGGCCTAAATAACAGAGAATTATGCCCTTTATGATTTGGATTCGTTACGCGACTGTCAATGTAAACACCTGCCATCCTCCAGCCAATGCTACTTTGATTTCGCTGTTAGTTTAGTAATACAGTAGCAATTGACTGATTGCTGATGTATTTATTGTACTTTCCTTCTTTTCCAATCCAACCAACGCTGATGTAAATCTTAATATGTGCAGCATTTCTGATATATATTCATGATATTCAACAATGTACAGAATGACGGCATTTGCGATCATCTGCAGACGACAGCTTCAATTTGTGAATAACCTGTCAAACGTAAAGAAATCTAAGTATGGAGGAACTATCAGCGTAGAGCCTTATTCTCATTTTTAATCATACATTCCATCTAATATTCATCATTTATTACTCGTTAATTCCAAGTGATGAGTCGAACTAACTATGAAATGCGATGGTAGTGTGCAAACGATGGAGGATCGATTGAGCGTTCACAAGTATACTCTTTACAATTTAGCCATCTCTCAGCTTTGAAATATGTGCAATCAGTAACCTTTCTTGAAGTACCCGATAAAACCATGGCAACTTCTACTTCAGAAACATCCGTGGATGGTTCATTCGCATTTGGGAAGTACCTTTTGAACGATATCCCCACAACAACCCAACCCCAAGTCTGTTTGACAAACACATCTCTTGTCTCAGTTTGCACATCTCACATGCCCCTCCAATCACTAAGGTTATCGACATTTTCACAGTTCGGTTTCATCGAACTGAATGACATCGAAATGATGAGAAGCCTTGGATATATCTGGAAAAAGCTGATGATCACGGAATACATAAATATTTGTTGGCATTACAATTTAGTTTTTGGTCTTAGTGACAGAACACTGTGCAAATACTTGTGCAAACGCTGCATTCCGGTGATAGATAGTGCAAGCAAAGCTAATTCCAAGGTGTATTGGCCTTGTTTCTGAAGCTCATGAGGCGTGTCGAAATGTGTCGAAGCCGTTCAGTAGAAAATGCAAGTAATCCAAACAATCATATGGTTGTAGTTATGGTTGCTCTTCCTCATAAGGGAGAGGATACACAAACCCCTTCCCAAGGGCAGCGTCGTTGTGAGTCTGATTGTTGAACAGAAAACAGAATACAACTGTACATGTAAAGGTACGCAGTTTGCATCAGCATGAATCACAAGAAGGTGGTATGAGGGAATAAGTGGTCAGGCATAAGAAAATTTATGTTCCCTTTGCCTGACGTCATGGAATACGTTAGCCACGTCTTCTTAGGTGATTGCATCTTCTGCTAATGGTTCAATATCGTGTTACACAATCTAGTCCGGTATTTGAGAGAGGGAAATGAATTGATATTGGTATTCCTGGTCACGCACCACCGTAACACATCCCATCTAAATGTGTCAACAGAAGCATTCATCTTTACGATAGGTGTTTGCTGTCAAGAAGTGGTATGTTTCACACAACGAAATGTGCTCGGATTGATTAATTCAACGATTCTGTATATTTGCTCTCTGCTCCACTTAAAGATCAAAACTAACGTTTTTGACATATCCGATTTTTATGTTTCAAAACGTAGGAAAATATCTTTTAATCTGACCACGGTAGATAATTTTACATTCTCTCAAGTATTGTGGACATAAATCCGCTGAGAATGTGGTGCTCGGGTTTAATTCCGATTGAATTCCCTGAGTCCATTTTGCACCAGTTGGTCGCTAGGAGGCAGGTCGCGTGACGTCACGTTTGCGGCTCGTCCCAAAACAAATTCGAAGGTGGTATTTCGGAAGCTGAGAAAAATTATACGATCCGCGATTTTTTCCCTGCAACTTTCCTTTCTACTGATTGGTATCTATTAACATGTCGTCATCAGATGAAGATAATGAAGCCTCATTATGTGAAATGAGGACTTATGATGTCCATTGGTATTTATTTGAGCCCACACGATTGCGAATAGCAACCGAGTCAGATAATGATGTTGAGAGCTCAGAAACGGATTCCGACTCGGAAAATGAATGCAGTAAAGACGCTTTGACTTTCAGGCCAGTGGAAGTGTGGTGGGTAGAAAAATTTTTCGTCTTATTAGTCTAAATGGATTAGCACCGGTAGAAATAACAATTCCGTGTAATGGGGTCTATCTGGCCTACACACCCAAGTCAATAAATTCACCCAGCGCGTTCCCCGAGCGATAGTGACATGTATGATCACATAATTGACTTGGGTGCCTGTGAACTGGCCCCTTTCAGAATTTAGACGTCCTGTTAATATATCTCTCATCAGTGTTTATTTAAAAGACTAAGTCTACTCTTTTGCTCACAAATAAAGTCAGACCCCGTCAAAGTCAGAAGAATTTGTGAATCATGGACAAACATGGACTGCTGGGTCAGCTTTTGTTATGTGAATGATCTAACATGGAATTAAAAATGGCTAAAGCTTGATTTGGGCAACCTTTCAGGTGTAGCTGTAACAACTGCGATCAGATGACCACATTGCGGGAATGTGTTTGTTGTCAAAATTACCCGAAGACTCTGACAACAATAGAAGAGTGGCCATGAATGACCGAACATCCAGGGTTCAAGTCAAACTGTTTCGACCGTAATGTCCTGCTTGCATCCAAATTCGAGTACATACAGATAGATGGACATATAGGGGATGAAGTTAACACAATTGAGTTAGTTATGCCTTTATTGAAGCAAATATAAGACACACAGCCACTTCTGGACATAGACAATGTGTATTCCAAGTGTCCATGGTGTGCAATACATTTGGTAATCACGTTCAGTGCTACATTACAACAAACAACAAAACCAGCAATACATTTATATCTGGAGTACATAGTTGACCAAAAAAAAAGAGTTAAAAAAACATTATTTTCATATTTCCCTAAGAAATAATCAATTCTTTTTTGCTCCAGGTTATTCAGATATTTGGCCTATCGCTGTTTCATCTACTGGGTGTGGCACAGATTAGGTAGACATAACAGAAAAGTATTGCCATCATGTGTCTTAAACAAAATAAGATCTACATTCCTAGATCCAGAGGGCCTTTACAGAGGATACCTAGAAAGTAGCTGAGTAGATTTTCTTTTTTTGCATGATTGAAGCGGCATCGGTGTGCTCCCACAAGAATGTCCTTTGCTGGCTTTTCAAATTGAGCAGCAATAGGGGTGGATCACTCCTTTCCGCCGAAAGAACTTTCACCAGTCTGTAACTGGGATATTTCTCACGAAGCAAAAACACTTCAGTAATGAGGTTGTCAACATAATCTGAAACATAACCAGTTAATAAAAGATTAGTAATAAATAGTCTTTGAATCATTAAATGGAATGTTTGGTCTTTTGTGCCAGTATAATTACCCTATGGGCACTGCGGAGACTCATAATAGATTTATCTTAATAAATGCCAGCATTACATTATTGTTTAACTCATATTTACATATATTGAACAACAAATCCTGTGATATATACCAACCAAAAGTGATGGTAACTTTGACAGGCTTCGCCACTGGATCCCCCTGTCTGGACTTTGGAAAGGACACTCCCCATTGTGCCTGGCCTTGTTGAGTGACTGCCCGAGCTCTATTGGATTTTCATTAAAATGCAAAACTGCAAGGAGTAATCTGGAAGTAAAGCACCAACAGTAGCAGATATAGCCTGGTGGTCTGGTATGCCCTATGTGAGCTCACAATACACCAGAATCTCATAACTTTATAAGCACCAACATAAACCCATGTTTTAGATCAGGTATTTGCAATATATACCACACTACAGTCACAGCAAAGCTCAATTAAATTACCTTGCTTCCATAGTGGCAAAGGGAAAGTGTACACTCTTGGGTGCGAAGAAGATCACCACCTTGTGGAAAGATTCTAAGCTGGAAGTCTGCTCAGACGGAGATAATCTGCCAATGTCTTTCAGAAGGTGTTTGCTGTTCACGACCAGGGCCATCCTCCAGCTCAATGCCTCTATAAAACCAAAGTTGTAGGTGCTTTATTATGCTTATGAGAGAGCACTGATTTTTATAAGTATGCAATACAATTCCACTGTTTACAGGAGTATTTTCAAAGTAAACTATCACTTACATTTCTGGTGCACTGCATGTTCATCCATATCATCCTCGTCACTTTCCATGTCGAATATAGACATCCAGGTGACTCAATATACCTACAAGCAAACATGTTTGAACTCCAAACGATTTGTGGGAGCCCTCTACCGGTTCAGTTGAGCTGGCCTCTATCTCGGGCACACCTGTCATCTCGTTTTCACTTTCACTGGAGGCATCAAGCATCTCAGCTCCAGTTAACATTTCATGCAGCACCTATAAACAGAGGCATCATGTGTTTCAGTGTCGACCAGTTGTACACCAATGATATTTCCCAAAATAGGGATCAAAATCACCTATATCAATATACTTCTATATACAGACTGTCTAATTTGTCCTATGACATCAGTAGTACTCCTCGTGTAAATGGACCAATTAAACACAGTGTGTAGTGTATCCAAATCCCTAAACAATAAACAGGCAAGCATTTTGAGATCACATTGAAACACCAGTTATTGAGCCATGCTCATGGGGCCTTTCTTCATCAGTGATGCCTTAGCCTTAACACGGCCATGTCATTTGGGTCGTATGATTATTCATATAAGAAATAAATTTTGCTGTCAATCAAACACAAAGGCACAACCATGACTGGGAATAAAAATTGAATGGTCCTAGCTATCTTACCTGTTGACGTCGTCTTTTCTCAAAGGCACCTCGACGTTTTACTCGATCCTGGTTCACACCCATGTAATTAAAAAATCGTTGGCAAGGCACCTTGGCGGAGCCTAGTTTGTTTAGAAAAGCCCAGACTTCTGAGCAGCTCTGGGTCCGTTTCATAGGCGTCCCTCTCAAAGTGGTCCGAGCAAATGACAGGAGTTGTTTTGGTCGGCTTCCAATCCTTCCTCTTCACCTTTGCAATCCAATTCTTGTGCATTTTTCGGTCTTTCGGGAACCGAAAGAAACTCTTACCTGACCTCTCGGCGTTTCTACACTTAACCGACACAACAATAAGGCATAATCCAAACTGTGAGTGTAACAAACCGTGAAGACTTTTTCATAAACTATCAACAAGCCGCGACAACAATGGCGAAGCTTGTTGACATTCGTGATCAGCGAGCACAGAGCAGCGAACGTGACGTCACGGGCCAAATAATTCCGAACGTTGCCGAGCGGGATGTTCAACGAGTGGAAGACGAAAACAAACACTTTAAAATCATTTTTTAAAGGAATAGGGTGCTCCAAAGTAACCGCTATTGATATGAATACCATTATTGAAGTTTATTCTTTCGAATTTCGCTTTTAAAAAAAATTGTGTTTATGATCTTTAAGTAGAATAGTGACAGTCAAACGAGAGTTTTGCAGTTGATAATCAATTAAATGTTAGCTGTTTATATCGTTGGATAGCGCAAGTACGAAAACCCTTTCATAAAATTTATACTACTGGCATGTTGACGGGAATGACTGAGTCACTCATAATTGGTATGATACATGAATGATCCTGGTCACAGCTTGTCTTGTACTAGTTAAATACTGGTCATGCTCTTACATCTTTGTACACATCTTTGAACATCCCAATTTCTTATGAACTGTTGATTCTGTCAGTTTTATTAGCAGCGCACTTATGTGGTATGTATACATTTGCTGAAATATAGCTGGGCTAGCCATGAATTGTGATCATTTCACGACCTATCAGTCCACCTGTCACCGGACTCTCAACATATGATGAGTCAGTGGTTTTGCATGTCTGTCAGGGGTAATTCGTACTGCTGCATTTAGAGTGGACTAAAATCAGATAAGTCTGAGTTGAATCGACGTTCTTGATCAGTTATACGAGATATGGAGGACTCATATGTGACTAAGCCTCATGCTCGCTCAATTACATCTGTGTGAGGTACAAAGTCGTTCATTTAAAGCTTAATAAGTGCATTACATCTCACCACACGCATGTTATTCTGCGATGGTCAGATAGAAATATCCTATATGAGTGGTCTTTCGACATATCACCCACCCAATAGGTTTTGCTCTACTAGGGCAAATTCCATGGCTCACACTGCATCTCCTTAATGCTGTTGTTTCTACGTACCAATAACTGCCAATTATTGTCCTAAACCACATCAATAAATGAGTGCTTTTGTCGCAATGATTTGTAATAACTAGACCGGTTGATATGAAATCACGCAACTTCCTATTTGTTGCAAGCCTGGCCCCGCTCCCAAACGTTATCATTGGTGCATTTGTTTCTTTTGGGTGGACTGAAACAATGTGTATCACTTTCATATGTTCATATGTTTAACGTGGCATACAAGATCATATGTAATGCTAGCAACACAGCCCACATTGTCACATGATTAACAAATGATAATATTGTTCGCATGAAATAACCTCAATAAAAGCACACCCGTTACTGCTAATATTGTTTCAGCTAAATGTAGCTTCAACAAAAATACATGAACAAATGCAGCCATTGCTCACCATTTTTTATACATATCATAACTTACTGTGAGACTATCGCCACATCTCCAATCAGCATAATTGACCAACTACAAATGAGCTACCCAAGTGCTGTGTTTGCATTATTGGGCAGATGACTTACTGGATACGGTATACATTTGATAGCACTGGCTGAGACAGCACCCACCTTCCAAGGACTAGCGATAAAATGGCTCTCCGAATTGAGTGTCGGAAGCGTCAATAAGGGTGGCCAGGACATGACACGGGTAACGGTAATGAATTACCATCATCTAATTTGTATGCGTGTGGCAAATATCGTTGTTTGTTTCGGGCGGCAATAACAGACAAAGTTACTGCTCATATGTTGACCTGACTATGTGCTTAGTCGTTTAATTAGATCATGTCTGAACTACAGTCTGCAAAAACTCGCGATGAATGGGCATTTGTGGAGCATTAGCTCTGATCGATAATCAGCAAACATGCTGTTTCTCCAAAACTTCACGCGGGAGCAATACCGTGTTGGTTGATATGTTTAGTGACGAAACATACTAGGTGTTTGTGTATTCATTCCTTGCAGTCACAGAATGTATACACCGCCTTAATCTTTGCATGCTCATCTGATATAAGTATGGTTGCATTCGCACAAAATCAAGCATTAAAAAATAGTTAAAAAAGTAACATCAGTAATTGTCTTTATATCTTAATATAGCGAATTTCGGGAATCATTACCAACCTGGATTGAACCTTATCTTTAGCGGATTACGCAAACAAGTAAGATGACGTTATAATGATAAAGTTGATGGTACTTTTTACCTCAAATGAAGCGCTAGATTAACAATAAACTGGTCTGCAATATATCGCCATTGTCAAGTTTGCAATACTTTGATAAAACCAATTGATACTGCTTTAGATATGAAGAACACTCTTAATGTGGGTAGTTAACTGCTTATTGGGCAACGATGCATAAGGACTAACTGAGCTGATCTTGGTCGTGGTGTATCAGCTTCTATTACTCTGCATTGATAAGCAATCACGCTGTACGTTAATGTTCCGTTAAGTCACTGCAAACTCGTATGAAAATTAAAGACAAGATATTTGACGTATGTTGGCTTGCAGAAAACGCTGTGAGGCAATTTTTGTGTATTCGTTACGAAAGTAAGACGTCAGAACAAGAATGTTCCAAATGATAAATGCTGAACAGAATAAACACAGGAAACCAAAGCAGCACTTGATATGCATTAGTGCGATGCTCTTTGTAGGCAGTGCTGAATTGTCTCCGAGGCAATCAGGTCTGATCAGGTTTTGTACATATATATGCCAAGTAACAAAAGCAACAATACACGCGAATATAAATATATGTCACTGATATCGCAGTTTTAGGGGTATTTCTTTCGTTTCCTGTTACTCCTGTTAATAGACAAGCCTATAGATAATTGTTTACACTTTATCTCTATACGGCGCCTATGGTATGGAATCCTTGACGCAAAATCAACCACAAGACGCTTGAATAATGTTATTCAAGTACGATATGTTGAGAGAGAAAAAATCCTTACGTTACTCAATTTCACCGATTGTCGTGTATCTTCCATGGCAATATCTAAAAATTGCTTTCATGTCACGATCAGACTTTACGAAGTAATGTCATAAGCATGAGCTATTTAGGTGTGCAAGCATATGACCGCAACCACACGATCTCAAAGTGGTAAGCAATAGCGCATTATTGCTGTCATTGATGAAGCGCAACGCAAACAACAAAGGGTATAATTACACCAATTAATAAAATTGAAATTATTTACAACCATAATATACTATGCGGATGCAGTCAGGTTGAGCTAATATCTGATTTCCTAGTGACTAAGTGCCTTATATCATATTCCTATTCGCCGGGAAAATGTCAAAGTTCTTGAGTTGTAGTGCTGGGTAAAGAGTGAGAGTTGTTGATGTTAATTCACCTTGTCTTTGCATTAGCTAAGCACATCCATTATCCCTAGTATGTATTGCCATGATATTTTTATTATTGTCGTTATATATTGCTTCACTGGAGAGCCACGTGGCTTGTAAATGTAGGCGTAGTAATGAAGCAAAGCTTGCTTCGTTAGCCGACAAGAAAACATATAATTTTAAGGGTCCGTGTATATTTTGCCTCTGTTTAAAACATTAGTGCGAGCGCCCCAATAGATGTGGGACCGTATTGAACTCGATCGTGCTGTGTAGTTTGAGCATCACAGTCATTGTTTTCCGTCGTCTTTCAATAGCTTGTTATCATTTATCGTAGTTTATTGGTCCAAAA